>BJFM01001335.1:177524-221608 GCA_016586285.1 Arothron firmamentum
GAGAATAGAACACAACTGTAATTTTCTTAAACCTGTTTATAATTCTGTTTTATATGTAGATTAATAAGCTTGTGACGTTTCTCCCTTTTTCTCTATCTCCGACCCCCCATGTCACAGTCAGAAAATCGGATGAGCCAGAACATGAGAGGTTTGTAACTTTAAGTCCAGTCTCGACTGAAAAATGGAGCTGTCAGTGGTGGTCCAGTGACAGATGCCTTTCTCTCACTGTGTAGCTGGGGTCTGGTGCAGCCTGGCATCCTCAGTGTGCCTGAGTTGTGCCACCACGTAGCTGAAGCCTGGGTCAGTGCAACAGTTCTTGCCTCCTGCCTGCTCAAGTACAAACAAGAAAACCCTGGAAAGGTAAAGATCACCTGCTAATTATCAAATATATGTGTGGTTTACTCATTTAATTTCATGCTTGTAAAGTATGAATCGCTGCCCACATTAACTTTACAGTCACTTAAAGTGAAGCTGAAAGATCAGAGTGACTGAATCCATGTGTGTTGTTGCTCTGTGTCAGTTTTGTGTCCTGACCTGTGGAGTCTTCTCTGGCTTGGCCATGATTGGACGCTGCGTTCCTGGATTGGTGCTCTCCTATTCTGCTGGTGAGACTCACACATATGCAAATGTCTGCGCCAGGTTCTTTTGCAAGATCAGCATGACAGTGAAACAAACATCCTGACTGCTTCTGTTAAAAATGCATGAGTGGTGAAACCAGATCTTGGGGGGGGGGGCCCAGCAGCGGGGCCTAGATTCTGAGGTGATTAACGTCAGGGAGCTGCACAGGGAGGGATGGAGTGGAGCCAAGCAGTAA
Source organism: Arothron firmamentum (assembly GCA_016586285.1). Lineage (NCBI taxonomy): Eukaryota > Metazoa > Chordata > Actinopteri > Tetraodontiformes > Tetraodontidae > Arothron > Arothron firmamentum. The sequence goes on from BJFM01001335.1 coordinate 178,339, forward strand.
GCTCAGGAGGTCACGCTGCTACCAAGCTTATCTCCCAGGCTCCACCTTGTACAGTCTAGAGAACATGGGGAAAGGGGGTGAGACCTGCCAAAGTCTGCTGACGCCTGAAAACGCTCAACAGCAGCTTGTACTTGACATGTACAACAACAGGAGGTCCAGAGGATCCTGCTGCCGCTGATTCTATTTAGGAGTATCTCAGAAACACACAAATGTTCCACTGGAGTCAAAGACTGATCGTGACTCCCCAAACGCTTCTCTTTAGAATAACTTCATCAACTCCAGAAAATATCTTTTTTTCCCCTTTTGATAACTACAGCTCGACTGGTGTTGAGACAAACAAAAATACAACGATCACTCTCTTGTTGTGCATTGTTTAAGAGCCTAAAGTGAATTCATTCTTCTGTTCTTGAAACTCTAATGTCCCTCTCCAGTCTGGGCTACTCTCTTGGCCCCTCTGGGAGCGTACCACAGAGTGTTTCAGAATGTGTGTGTGAAGCTGGAGCCAGCCCTGCCGTGGTTAGACTTCAGTGTTCGGGGCTACATGATGTCAAAGCCTATAGATAATCAGTGTAAGTAGCACAGCATGATTTTCTGTTTTGTCCCAAGCTTCCACTGCAGTGAGGTTAGGAGTCGGCTCAGTCCATGTTTGCGTGTGTGTGTGTGTGTGTGTGTGTGTGTGTGTGTGTGTTGTGTGCAGTCCTGCGGAGGCCCATCACTGGTACAGCCTCAGGTGAAGCCAGTGACAGTGAGGAGGAGCTGGCTGCTTTCTGTCCTCCAGTAAGCCTGTTTTCTTATTGTCTTTTATTCACAAATGCTAACTAATATGATACCTTCTGGTGCCTTCTGTTGAGCTAATTTTAGTGCTGAGCCACTGCTTCAAGGATTTCACCTGATGTTATTATTATTATTTTTTGCCTTGTTTGTTGTAAAGTTACAGAAGGCAACAAATATATCTAAAAAGAGAAGAAATTGTCTATGAAGAGCTATAATATTCAGAGAAGAGTCTTCAGCTGTGAAACTTTCCTTTGTTTTGCTTCCCCAGTTTGATGACGCTGTCGTTGCAAAGGAGCTGGCCATGACCGACTCGGAGCACTCTGATGCTGAAGTGTCCTTCACAGAAAACGGAACCTTTAACTTGTCACGTGGTCAGACGCCGCTGACAGAGGGCTCCGAAGGTCGGAACTAAGGATTGGAGGACGTTCATCTTTTCTCATTTTCTCATTTGTTTTTGAATTTTCAGTGTTGTGGTCTGTGTGTTGTTCAGATCTTGACAGGCACAGTGATGCTGAGGAATCTTTCGCTCAGGACCTTGCAGATTTCCCCTCCATTAACCCTGACGCCACACTGATGGATGATGACGATGACACAAGCATAGGGCTACCAAGTCTTGGTCCATCGGGTCTAGCTAGTCACCGGGCTTCAGTGCTGGATGTCGAGGGTCACCTGGATTCGGACCAAGACGATCTGGAATCAGAGCTTTCTCTCAGCGGTCGACCAGCTGTCTCGGATTTCTCTGGTGACCTGGCGGGGGTGATTGCCAGCAACATGATCCAAGCGGCGCTGCGCGGGGCGATGCAACCTCGACCTCCTACCACCCAGAGGAGAGAGGTTCCTCCCAGGGTCGCAACCCAGCGCAGCCACCGCAAGTTCTCCAGCTCAGAGCTGGATACAGACTTGGATGGGGAGGACTTTGAGATGCTGGATCAGGACGAACTGAACCAGATGGATCCGCTTGTAGGAGGAGGAAGAGGAGGAGGCGGAGAAGGGGGGAGGCAGGGAGAAGGTCAGGGGTCTAACTTCTTGTCCAGTCTGCTGGGTAAACCACAGTAAAGTGTGTGTGCGTGTGTAAGAAAGAGATAATTTTAGATTTCTAGATCCCTTCTTCTGATTGGCATCACTGTGAATTATTTTACTTTCTCTCCCATAAACCCAGTCATCCAGAACATCTTGTACTTGGTAGGCTGAGCAATAGAAGATTTAAAGATGAAACCAGCACACTGCAGCGTTGCACCGACAGTCTACCAGGGTACTTGTTACACAGGGCTATTTAACATGGGACCAAACCTGATGTTCCTGTCAGCTGATCTGAGCCGTGTTTCCTTGGTATGAAGCTTGTCTTTATTCCTTACTCAGTCAAATTTTTCTTTGTTTTATTTTCCCCCAGTCAATTTAGTTAAACAACAGCATTTAAAGTTTTTTCTTACTTGTGGGCCTGACCCTTTGGATGATTTAATAGTACAGAAATGCCAAAAATAGACAATAGAACTTTCAAAAGGTCACTTTCAGCTGTTGTGAGTGTGCACAGTATTATTTTCATTGGTAAACACAAATACTCTGACTCCCGGTGCTGCTAACAGAATGTTACTGTCTTCTATAAGCCCTGAAGGAAAAGGTTGCTTTTTGTTTTGTATGAAGATCAGAATACTTAAGCATAGTCCAATGTCCATGTTTAATACCTTGGCCAAACCCTCAGCTGTTTGTTTTACAAATGAAACATTTGCAATTTTTTTTATTTAATAATGAATTTAATTTTTTAAGGCAAAAATAAAAAACATCTTTTAATTTGAATGTAAGAATGATTTGAAAGTCACCTGTTAAAATAATCCATATACTATAAGTGTTTGGTTGTAAAGAATTGAAGGTGTTTGGGTGTGATGATTTTTTTTTTTTTTTTTTAAAGGACCCAGTCAGTCAGGGCTTTGTCGTGGAAATGGCACTTTGAGCTTAAATGAGCCACAGTTGCAATCTATTGAAGTCCTTTTATAAAAAGGTCCTAAAACTGCTGTTTTCAATAGTTCTTTTTTCCCCCAGGAGAACATAATAGCTGGAGGACATATAATTGCTTAGCACAATATAATAAGAAGAATTGCTGGATTGAAGTAGAAAAACTGCAGTGACTATGGTCACTGCTGACCTGCTGATGAATCCAAATGAAAACAGGAGTGGTCATGCTTAGTTCCATTCTCTGAGTGAGTGCAAGAAACGTCTTTCATTGGGATTGTAAATGTATGAAAAATGGGATCATGTCTCTAGTTCTGTCTGTTATCCATGAGGGTAATTTCTTTAATCAGTGATCAGTAGTCTGTTTGATAATCTGGTATGTATAGTAGTGTGTTCCTTTGCAGCTGTTTTTGATATGTTTTGTTGTGCAAATCACTGAATAAAAAGTTTACTATTAAGCATCATATCGTGATAATTCATTTAAAAAAAATAAAGGAAAATTGAGACCTTAATGGCTGACCATTTATGGGAGGATTGCAATCGTGTCTGTGCTTTGTAAGTTCAGTTTTCAGTTTTAAGAAAATTAGACAAGTATTATTTAGCAAAATTAGTTGGCTGAAAATGTAATTTAATGGCAGATATAACTTAATGGTTTGATGGAATGTATAAAATTAAGCTGCTATATCTGTGTTCCTGAAAGAAATGTGGACTACATGTTTAATCTAACTGCCAAAAAGTTTTATTGATCTATGGAACTGTAAAACAAGAAGTTGCTTATCGGAATGTTTACAAGTCTGGAACATTTGGATACGCCCACGACAAGCAAAAGAACTACACTACCCACAAACGGCTTCTGGCTACACGAGCAATGTTTACGACTTCTAGAAAACAAATAGTTATTGTTTTTTTCACTATTATTATTCAATTGTATTTCACGGTTTACGTTTGATTTGTATGTTCTCAGACACAGACTTTTCAGAGAAAGATTTTGTGAAACAGGATTTGAATTATAATTGTACAACCGGAAACAGGCACGTGGTGAAAAAAGGGGGCGGTGATGAGCTCCGACCAAAAGTTCCTATGGCTACATTTCGCGATTAAGTACATAAAAACGTCAACCCTTGTTAGTATTCAGATTAAAACAGTTTTTAAAGAATATTAACAAGTTCGTTTACTGCCTTGTTCAGTGTGGATATTGGTGTAACGTTTACGGGCGAGCATTGCAGTGACGACACTTTAGCGCGAAACTCGACGGGAAGTTAAAATGAGCAAAAAGGACAACGGTAAGCTTTGTTTTATGTCTTATTGCAATAACAATTAAGATGTAATGTCACTGTCTGCTCAACACCACTTAGATTCCGCTGAATGAAAATAACTTAGCTCAGAGGCAAACATTACTTATACATAGCGCTGAACACAATAATTCAACGTCGACCATACCATAACAACCTAGCTGTTGGATCTGACTGCTATTGAGGTGCCTTGCTATATCAGTTTTAGGTAGCACTCTAAGATGTTTACACTTAAAAGAATTGTAGGTCAGTGGACTTATCTCTCATACACAGGTGCAGCAACCATCCTCGCCTATCTGAATGAGAAGAACCGACCATACAGCGCCCAGGATGTCTTCTCCAATTTGCAGAAGCAGCATGGATTGGGAAAAACGGTGAGAAAAACACTGACTGGATATAGAATAACAGTCATAACAACTGTATCCAGAACTGTAAAAGGTGAATGCACATCTTTGATATTTTAGGCAGTTGTTAAAGCCATGGAGCTGCTGGCCCTAGAGGGAAAGATTAAGGAGAAAATCTATGGCAAGCAAAAGATTTATTTTGCTGATCAGGTTTGGGTCTTCCACAGAAATATTTTGCAGCATTAAACTGCACTAGATGTTCCTTTTAAGTGTTTATCAGGAGAAACTGATTTTTAATAATCTTTCCCTAAAGGGCCAGTTCCAGGAGGTGAAGGATGCTGATCTGAAAGCAATGGATTGTCAGATTTCAGAGCTGAGTGCAGAGGTTCAGTCTGTCACACAGGGCTGCAAGCAGCTGGATTCAGGTGGGCTACTGTGATCTCTTTAAGTTCACCTCATACCAAGATCTTTGTACTATTACAGGGTCTTAGTTGTATTCTCTAGAATAAAGAATAGCTTTTTTTGTGGTGTGATTGAAAGGGAATGTTTTCTGTGTCTGTGTTTACAGAACTGAAAGAACTCACCAGCTCTCTGACGACAGAGGAACTTGTGTCAGAGATCCAGGAGCTAAAAGCAGAGTGTGCTGGGTACAGAGCACGTCTGGAGGCAATCAAGTCAGCCACAAATCACGTGACCCCAGAAGAGAGGGAAAAGGTTGGGGATACGTGCAATCAGTCATATTAAAAACAATGTAGTTTCTTGTTCGATTTAGAATACTGTTTAAATATTTTGAATTGCAGGTGTACAAAGAGCGGGATGTATATGTGAAAGAGTGGAGAAAGAGGAAGAGATTGGTAATGCAAAGATAAATTAATCAAAGATCAGTCCATAACAGAATTTTAAAGAGTAAAATCCTGAATGCTAGTGTTCCATTGTCATTACATTCTTTGTCTTTGGGTTCTCTCAGGCATCGGACATGATGAATGCCATTTTAGAAGGGTATCCGAAGACCAAAAAACAGTTTCTGGTAAGTACAAGAATCTCATAAAATCTAGTTCTTTGTCTCAGAGGACTAAATATTCATGTCACCCTCACAGGATGAAGTTGGAGTGGAGACAGATGAAGATTGTAAGGTGGTTGTTCCAAGTTCTTAAAAGAAAGTATTGTTCATCCACTTCAGCAGTGTTCCTCTATGAATGGAGATGAAACGTCAGGGTGGTCTGATCCACAGTGCTCTTTATTTAAGAGTAAACCTTTAATGAAAGAAATTTACACCCGCATTAAAAGAAAGGGGTGATTTATTTATTTTTCAAGTCAAAAGACCTATTGAACAAGTTGAGTTTTTCCAGCATTATGGTCTTTTGTAAATGAGTTGTTTTTTCATGACCATTTTTTTTCTAGGTGTTCCTTTTTCCTTCACTTGTATTTGTTGTTTCTTTTGGAACTGTATGTTCATGATTCATGCTGTTCCTTAAATTCTGGTTTTGCTTTTATATGCACTAATGCGTTGGACATTGTTCTGTCATTCATACACTTTATTTCTACTGTTGTAAGGAAACCTTGACACAGGAAGATATTTCCAGCCCAATGGCTGATGATGCAGTATAATCCTTTAATAAAATCTTTCAAGGAAACACGTTAATCAACAACACAATATGCAATGAACAGTAAACATTAACACTGGACAGGTTTACTTATTAAAAACTGTAAAACAATATTCACAAATAACCTTTTGATCATATAAATGAACTCAAAAAGGATTAAAAAAAAACATAGTGGATGAAATATTTGCTGAACAACAAACTTGATTGGTAAAATATGTTTAAAGGACCTCTATGTTCACAATCTTAACAACCCTTCATCAATCTTCCCTTTAACCTTATGCTACTGATATAAGGCACTAGTTTAGATTTCGGTATTTTGACAGTTTCAATGATGCAAAGTTCAGGTTCCTAAAGCCGAGGTTTTGTCTTTGTTTTGACAGTTTTGAAGTGGTCTGGCTGATCCACTGTGAATGAGTATGTCAGGTGTGTTTTTATGTAGGTACATTATACCATTGTAAACAATGGTATAAACAGGTGAAAACATGATGAGGGTGTAACTGATCTGGAAAAGAGCAACAGATACTGTGGCTTTGACTCCAACCTGCATTCAGCTACAAACAGCTGCTTTCCTTTGCCTTTCAGATTAGAACAATCATTACTAACGATGAGCAGGACAAAGTGACAAAGTGTGTCATTAGAAGATGCAGATGTGATCATTTTCCATTTCAGCCCAGTGTGGAAGGGATTTTATTCCACTCACCGTGCCAGTGATGAGACAAGGTCAGTGCAAGCACAAGAGTGAGGCCTCAGATTCACTTGAAGAGGTCAGAGCAAACCTAAAGTCAAGTTTGTGGATGCAAATCCAGGAGTTCACTCCATTAATAAAGCTGACCGTTGAGCTGCCGCAGCACACCAACAACAAACTCCTTCAGTGTCTAGTAGAGATCCACAAGATGCAGGACAAAAAGTAATGTTAATATAAGCATTGCTACTCTCGCGTATGATTCCTTGTCTTATTTATCCACAGCGACGAAGAATACAGCTCACCTGAGGTTTGCAGTGCTCCTCAATCCAGCTGAAAACACAGGCAGACAGCTCCTGGAAACTGTTCACTGAGACAGAATTGCTGAAGGACTGAAATAAAGAATCCATGATGCTCTGAAAGATGTTGAACTTGATCTGGTCAGACACCTGGTTCTCTCCTTGCTGTGGATTGTTCTGGTGGGCCTTCACTATATGTTCATAATTCCTGTAATTACAATTACACCAAAACAGAAGACCAAAAAAGAACATTTGAACCAATTTTTAATTTTTTAAATTCATGCATACCTACTCCAGATCTTTAGTTAGTGAAAACTTGGATAATAAAAAGAGCCATTATCTCACGTTTTCATGATCTTTAATGCCATCACTTCTTTCCTGAGTACAGAAACTTCCTCTTCTTGTTTCTTTTTCTCTTTATGAAGAAAATGGATGTAGTCGATTGCTGCAAACATAAAAACAGAGAAGATTCTGTCAGCACACTCATTGTGATTTAGTTTTATTTTCCACAAGATGTTTCTACACAAAAATCTCTAATGCACCAATTTGCTGTCATGTGCTCTGACTTTTTCATTTACTGGTGACTATGACTTAAATGAAAGTTACTGGATGAGGCAGAGATGTTTTTTTTCCCTCCAAGACATTTTATATGGGAGAATGAGACATATTTAAAACTTCACAGATGTTTGTAAGGCTCAGCAGAAGAGACAAACGGATGCAGCCATGCTTCTGCAGCTCCCAATGTGGCTACTACATCTAATCAATGGTTCTGAATCACTGTTGAAGACATTATGCCAACAAACTAACTTCTCTGATAGTGTATAATAACGTAACCAACAATATGTACTGAAAATATAGAGCGATATATCAAAACTGTGTATTGACTTTTTATCCAAAACATCATTTATTCTAGTAACTCTAAAATTATATCTTACTTTTCTGCAGCACTGTAGCTTTGCTGATCTTCTGTGCTCCCACTGCAAATTCAGACTGCTGCTGGCAGGTTGGTACAATGGACTGGAGGTCATCATATCCTTTCTAAAATTTTTGAATAAAAACTCTTCAATATATATATATTTTTTTCCAATAAGATGTGAGATGCACCCATATATGGAAGCTTTACCTTGATGGCATCCCTCCTCTTCTGCTCAGCCTGGGTGTGAGCTTGCCTTCGGCGGTCTTTATAAGAGTCTTTATATGATGTCTCATGTCTGTAATCACTGTCTTCATCATCTGTTTAGAATATATACGACAACATCTACTTAGAACTGATAGAAAATTTATATCAAGAAATTCATCTCTCACCCTTAATCCTTTATAGGGCACTCATTGAAATACTATGAAATGAATGCCTTATAAAGGGTTAACTATGGGAAACATGATCTGACAAACAAAAAACAAACAATTACTTAATTTGCTGTTTATTATTTCAATAGAATGTTATTTTTTGTCATTTTGGCGTTTTCACTAAAAAAAAATGGAATATAACACAAATGCCACAAATTTGTTCTCCTAAACATTAAACTTCAGAAACGTTAAAGGACACCTGTATTTGGTACTGAGGAGGCACTTGTTGAGCCGATGCTGTTGGCTCTGGACACAATTGTACCCTTTTTGGTTGTTTCAGCAAAGAAAACTATGAAGCAAAAAAGGCTGACATCAGTGATCTCTCAGTCTAACTGACAGGATAGTCACAGAGCTCAATGTTCACCATCACAAGGACAATATAATTAATTTCTTGAAAAAGCAGACAACCTGGCTGAATACTTACTGGGGTCAAAGCCGCTGTCGCTGAACGCACCATCTGTCTGCTGAGCCATCACCCGACAACAGAAGAGGGGAAAAGCAAAAATGTGTGTTGATGATGGAACAAGTACAAAATCCCACAGCCAAAAAATACAATCAAAAACCAAGAACCAAACTGAGTATTAAACACAATATGATCTCCCGCTGAGCTTTGCCCTGGTTTGTTTTGAGTCGTGCTGGTTATGTTGGTTAAAGCAGGTAGCACATAATCAGTGCAATCACAATTCAATGTTTGATCTAGGGCATCACGTCACAACATCACGGTGTAACGACAAAAAAAAAATATTTTCAAGACGCTTACAGTTATTGTTACAGTACACAGTATTCAATATAGAGAAGAATTATATTAAAAACCCTGGAAAATATTATTTAACAAATTGCAGTGTGCGATATATTTAAAACAATCTTCCAATATCCTTGGATTGCTTCCGAATTGGAACTAGTCCTCTTGTAGCTGGACTTCCTTCTGAAGTGTTAATTGTTACTTTTACGATTTGATATTTCTTTGGCTGTTCCACCCTTCGTTTTCAATTGAATGTTTAGTTCAATGGCGCACGAGTTGCACCAAGTCATTTTAGAAGTGCGCAGATATATTTTAAACCATAGGTGAACAAGACGCCACGGCGTTTTGTTTACTTTCATTACATTAGCAAACGTCACGTCGCTAACGTTAGCTGTCGAGCTAACAAAGCTCCGTTTCCCCACAGTAATAACTATCTTCAACTTTTGAAAAGAAAACTGTCACTTAGTACTTGTGTCACGTTAAAGCTGTAAAAAAAACAAAAACAAACCTGTCTATTAATTTAACACAATATAAAAACTAATAACTGGCACGCACTTTCCAGTGGTCCTCTGGCGACGTCGTCGGATCCGTCATTTTGAAATGCTGCGTAAGACTGCTGCGTTCACCTACCATACAATTTAAACCAATGAGGAATATGTACTACTTTTATTTTATTCCAGTAACAAAATCAAGAGATAATAATGACATAAAACAATTAAAAAGTTGATGTTTTTAAAAATATGTACTTTAGGACTTTTAATTTATGTGTTTGCGAAAGTAAATGGTGTGGATTTTCAAAAGTTTGCATTTAAGTGTTACAATTTCCAGGCCACTCGTTAACGTAGCACCGATTTCAGCTGTGCCTAAATTTATCCACAGTGGGGCGCTGCTGCACAGCCGATTTTATTGTATTACTGCATTCTAAAGCTAAATGAAATACCATACCCAAAACTAACCTTTGGAAAACAGAAATGATGGTATAAAATATAAACAAAAGCGTAAAGGGAGTAAAAAAATAACAACAAAAACAATAACAAAAACAAACAAAAAACAAAACAATCATTATAAGTCAGATAGGAGTATCTTTGCCTGTTTAACTTGTTTTATACACACCCTGCCTGGTTAGAACACTGCTGAAATATTGTTTAAATTCAGTTCTTATTAATTTTGTTTGTACCCATATTTATTTAGCAGTTGCAATGTTTATCTTCCAACCTGGGTAGGTTGCTGTTATGCATAGGAAGTTACTCTTCTGCTTTTGTGGTTTTTCTGTTACAGCGTGTCACCCTCCCTTCTCCTTCCTCTCATATGTACACTCACTTGAAAAGGTTTGTCACCTACTGAAGAATATAGTGATATTTAGGTGAAACAGGGGCCTGGATTGGACTTTTTTTTTTTTTTTTTTTCAAAAGCAGTTGTTGAGTGATAGGAGAAGAGACATGAGTACGAAAGATTGATTTTCAACACACGTTTTATTGTGAGGACCACGGAAGATTTAGTAAGAAAAACAGTCTTCATGATATCCGCTCTGGAGGGGGAAAAAGTTAGCTTTGTTTTAGATCTAGAGTGATTACTTTGTTACTCTATTTTACATACGCAGGTTTCTTAGGGAACATTGTGTACGTAAAGCTTTCCTCCTGGATTACTTGTGGAGATTAGTGATGGGGAATGCGGCTGCAGGAGGCCTCGAGCAAGAAACAACTGAAAACTCAGCCGGGACAACTACTGGAATGGGTGACCCTGCTCAATTCTTGCAGAAGAAACAGCCAGCTCCCCCCAAATTGCCTATGCCCCCGGAGGAGGAGCTGGAGGAGCGCTTCAATTTAGTCCTGGTGAGTAACTGTGAAAATAATTGTCATGTTCTTAATGTAAATCTTTGTTCACCCTGAAATCACATTGAAAGACGCACATGATTTTGCACAATTTCTTATAAACCTTTAACAGGTCATCACATTGTCCTTTACACATTAATTAAATCAATTAATAATTTCAAAAAATCAGCATGCACACATGAGCTTTCTGAACTATCAACATTTGTATTCCCCATTTCCTGCAGTGACAGATTTGAAAATGTCAGATGAAGACTATTTTAATTTGTTTCGGATTGGGCAGCTGGCTTTAAGGGGAAGTTGAGCAACAGATTTTCAAGCAAGGCAATGAGACCGGAAAGTAACAGTTTCTTCTTTCTCTCAAAATTTGAAAAACCCATTTGATAACTTGTTCAAAGGCTTGAATGACCATAAACAATGAAACTGAAAACATGCAGTTAAATACTAGTTACCATAAAACTCAAACATTTTTGGTTTTGTTCATTAAAAAAATCCTACCAAATCAAATGTGGTAATTATTTTTTAACCTTTCAATTTTTTCAGATTTATGAGCAATTATTTTATTTGAATAGGGCACAAACTGATCAAAAGATGCTATTATGTTGAAGCGGGGTGCGGCTATAAATGAAAATAATGTGAGACCTATTTGTGATTGAGGGGAGGAGGCTATTTTGATTTTGGTTGTTAAAACTTTAATTCTTGTAAGATTTTAGATCTGTTGTTGTTACTGCCCTCAAAATCTAAAAGGCCAACCAATGCCATTTTATGTCACCAAGAGTAGGAAAAAACAATGACCTCACTTCCTCTTTCCAAAAACAAAACTTCAGCAAAACCTACAGAGAAATTTAAAGTCATACTACATAGTTTTTTTAAATTATTTTTTTTAGATTTTAACACAAAACCAATATGATATGTGTTTATTACTGCTAAGAAAACCCGCAAGGACACCCCACCCATGCCCTGCAACTCTCTAGAGGCAGAAAAGGCGCCATTTCCGTTTCTGATTCTATTTTCAACAGTTGTGACTAGAAGAACCCCGAGCTGCTGCTCAGCCGAGCTGACTAACACTGTGGTGCAGAGACAAGGCCTGAGCTACGCTGCATAGCATTCATTTAGAGTTAAAGAATAATAATAAATATAATACATTTTAATTAAAAACGTCTGGTTGTTTTGAATGACTTGAATAACTGGAGGTAATTCTCTCTCCAAAATAATATAATATTAAAACAGATTTATGACTTTTTAAAAATTTGATTTATAAGACTCCTTCAGGGCTACGTCAGCTCTGGACCAATAATATACATATGAAATCTTTTTTTTTTTTTTTTTTAATTATCCGCTTTCAGGCTAATTTTTCATTTTAGACGGTTGAGCCTGAAACTAAAGGGTGTGGAGGCGGAGGTCTGTTCAAACAGTACTTATTTAAAAGGGTCCCACAGTGAGGTTTTTATTGGCCTTTTCTGCAAGACATGTGGTATTGCATGAACAAATTATTATTTTAGAATAAATTTTCAAAGAGAAGAAAACAACTTTTTATTCAGGACCAAAATTTGTCACCTGTGGTATCAGTATCTACTGACAACTGTCAATAAAAGATGTAAGCACTGAGTCATATTTACTTCCGGCAGGTCTTGAAGACTTTCTGCATGAGTAAAAAATTGCATTTTTACTTTGATATACAGTATTTGAATGCTAATAGCAAAGGGGAATGACTCTACATGTCTTTTTCGCAGTGGAAAGCATGATATATATTTTTTTTTCTCCAAGGTCACATCTTGGATATAAATCAATTTGCTCACATTTGGGTTTCTCTGTGTCTTTCAGAGCTGCATGAACCTCCCTCCGGATAAACTGAAGCTGCTTAGTCAATGTGACAATGAAAAAAAGTGGGAATTAGTCTGTGATGAGGTACGGATATGTACAGAATCACCTGTCACCTGAGCCTTAAAACAACTGTTCTGTGTTCTGAGGTTGCAGCTGATGTCAGCAAAGATTCAGAAACTTTCTGTTTGAGTGCCATCGACAAATAAATGCGTCTTTGTGGATTTCTGTAAATCTTGTCCTAAAGGAGCGTTTCCAGGTGAAGAGCCCTCCATCCATTTATCTGACAAAAATCAAGAGCTTTTACCAAGATCAAGGAGGAGTACCACGGAGGGTCAGTGTGACTTAATAGCATCCTTTCAAATATGGCATGCTCATATTTCCACATGTAGCACTGCCATGAGAATCATCCCTCTTTCTTTAGCTAAAGAAACGGATCCAAGAGGCCACCCAGGTCCTTAAAGATCTGGAGATATCTCTTCGCACCAATCACATTGGGTGAGTAGGTCATGTCAGCTTGAACCTAACTTGATACATATGTTCATTCATGATGTTCTTTTAATTCTAGAGATAGTCATGCCTGTAACTCTTGTTTCAATGAAAAACTGTCTAGAATGTCTATAAGTGGACCACATAAATTCATCCAACAGTGCAGTATTTAAAATTCCCACAGTTTGCTGATTAACTGAACTATTTTTTCTTTTTAATTTTACATGTACTTTAGATGGGCCCAGGAGTTCCTCAATGAGCAAAACAAAGGTTTGGATGTTCTGGTGGAATACTTGTCCCATGCACAAAGTGATGCCTCGTGAGTATCTGAAGGATGGAATGACAGTCTTAGAAAAAAAGATGATGAGGAATTCCCATGCTGTCCAAATTCTGTAGGTTTGAAGTGGAGAGTGTTGAAAATGGCGGCACGCTTTCAGACAGAGCAAAATCACCAGACAGGTCAGTGGAAGACTTGACCAAGAGTCCCGGCAGCTCCCACTCATCATATGGGATGAGCAGAGCAGCTCGTGCGCTGACTGTAAGGTAAGAGCTCCAGCCATCTTTTGACTGAATATGAACGGTCTTTGTGTTTAAGTATTTATGGATGTCACAGAGCAATGAATGGTCTATAGATTACATCATGATTTATAACAAATACCTCAGTTTCAGAGACTGTTCTTGATGTATTTATATCATCCCTTTCTAGAATAAGCTCAACTTTGGGGAACAAGATCTCTAAGAAGTCCAGTTCTGGCCAGAGGGATGACGTACATGTCTGCATAATGTGCTTAAGAGCAATCATGAACTACCAGGTACAGACTCTTTTGCTTTCATGGTGCAGAAATGCCACTAAAACTGTGTTATCAGAAGGCGCTGAATCTGCCACTCCGTCATTTCAAAGTCTCTCACTGAATGCTAAATAGTTCCTATTTTGATACCTCTAGTCTGGATTCAACTTGGTGATGAGTCATCCAAGCTGTGTGAATGAGATCACGCTCAGTCTCTACAGCAGAAATCCCAGGTGAGCACGAGTCGAGGGAAACACCTGTGTTATCAGTCAGCCTGTATCTACAGTATAACTTATCTTTCCTGTGATTCTACAGAACCAAAGCCCTTGTTCTAGAGTTACTGGCAGCAGTGTGTCTTGTCCGAGGAGGACACGACATAATTCTTTCTGCTTTTGACAACTTTAAAGAGGTGAAATAAGTCTGAACTTTAACTTCCCACTCTGTTCTAATTTGAATTTGGATTTTTGCTTATTCAGTCATCGCTTTGCTGCAAACTTCCTTTTTTTAATGACTCATCTTGTGAGAGACATCATCCACCCCTCACATGCAGAGTGGGCACAAGTTTTAGCACATGTCACAAAGTCATGCATTTGATTTTACGAAATACTCAATAAAAAAGTGTAGTACTGAAAAGATCATTGTCAGTTATAATGATTTGTACTCATGCCTCCTCATTTAAAAAATATATGTATTTGCTTTATGTCAGGTGAGCAAAGAAAAGAACCGCTTTGAGAAGTTAATGGAGTACTTTATCAATGACGACTGCAACATTGACTTCATGGTAGGCTGAAGAGTTTATACCTGGGATTTTAACAAAGTAAAGGGATTCTCAGCTGTTTAACTGACATTTAATTGTTACTGTGTCTCCAGGTAGCTTGCATGCAGTTCATAAACATTGTTGTCCATTCAGTGGAGAACATGAACTTCCGTGTTCATCTGCAGTATGAGTTCACTAATCTCGGATTAGACAAGTATCTACAGGTTAGTCTACTAAACTCTCAGGTGTGAAAACCTCACTCTACATCATCTGTCTGCAAACCACCACAAAACATTTAGAAACAGTTAGCTAGCGGATCATTTTCCATAAATGAGATGTTGTAATATCTTATATAAATTTCCTGGCTAGAATCTGAAGCAAACAGAGAGCGAGAAGCTTCATGTCCAGATACAAGCATACATGGACAATGTGTTGGATGTAGCTGCCCTTTTGGAAGATGCTGAAAACAGAGGAGGGATGCTGGATCATGTGGACGATCTGCAGGATCACAACACACAGGTCGGCCAAGAAAGGAAAAAAAGGAGAAAAAACCAGTGTCTCCATGATTACAAAGGGGCCTAGCTGCAGTCATGCTAAAGCCATTCTTTTGTGCTGTAGCTGAGTGAGCGGCTTGAGGAGATACAGAAGCAGGCCAACGAGAGGATATCTGAACTGGAGACTCAGCTCATGCAGGCCACCAAGGAGACAGAACTGCTGAAAGTAAGTGCTGCATGACATACTAGCTTTAATAAGATTTTTGGCAAAATCAAGATGTAAGAAATAAGCGATTAATAATAATGAAAATAGTGGCGGTTCATTTGATTTTAATACGGCGTAGAAGTAAATAAAATCTAAAATAAATACTACAATTACACTATGGAGATATCTTAATTTAAGTAGAAATCTCACCTTTTTTTATGGATACATGACTCCTTATTTATAGCAACCATTGAGTTCTTTCTAAAGGTGTGCAATAGTGTATCCAGAATTACACACCTTTAGAAAGAACTCAAGGTGTGTAATTCTGTATACTCTGTTTCTATAACAGGAAAGCTTGCGAGAATCCTGCTCCCAGGTTGCTGCATTACAGCAGAGAGAAAGAGAGCGAGAGCTTGACAGGGAGAGGGAGAAAGACCGGGAGCGTTTGAGCGTCTCCACCCCTCAGACATCGTCAGAGCTGGAGCAGAAGATCCAGGAGCTGCAGGAAAAGGGGCTGGTCCGCCTGAGGAAGAGCGCCTCTGGTGGGCTGGACATTGAGGTTGTACCTGTTACAGTGGTTGAATATGTCCAGGTTCCAGCCTCGACCACCCAGCCCAGTCCTCCAGGCCTTGAACCTAACAATCCACAAGTCAGCCTTCCAACCTCTTCCCCTCCGCCACCCCCACCGCCTCCACCACCTCCCCCTCCTTGTATTCCAGGAGGTAATTTCTCTCCTGCACCAGCTTCAGATGTTTGTGATTCTGCTCCTCCACCTCCCCCTGCTCTTGGAGGAGTTCCACCACCTCCACCTCCACCTCCACCTGCTCTTGGAGGAGTTCCACCACCTCCACCACCACCTCCTCCATCTTGTGCAGGATCACCACCTCCACCTCCACCTCCACCACCTCCTCTATCTGGTGGAGGACCACCACCTCCACCTCCTCTGTCAGGTTTAGGACACCCACCTCCCCCACCTATAGGGGGCATCCCACCTGCTCCAGGAGCACCAAACGCACAGTCTGGTAGGTGGGATGGGAAAAAATATTAAGAACTATCATGGCCTCTCAGTAACAATAAACATGTCATCTATCTCTCTTCTACTAGGACTTAAAACCAAAAAACCCATTCAGACCAAGTTCAGGATGCCTTTGCTGAACTGGCAGACGTTACAACCAACCCAGGTGAAAGATACTGTCTTCAATGAACTAGATGATGAGCAGGTCTTGGGGGTAAGAATAAGATTCTTTTCAAATATTCCTACTACATATTTTATATAAAAACAGCTATTAAGATCAGTGTTCATTTTCATCTGCTATTAATTCTGCCTCTCAGGAGCTGAATATGGACAGATTTGAAGAACTCTTCAGGACCAGAGCCCAGGAAACCAAAGCAAACTTGACAAAAATTAAGAAGGTGGCCCAGAAGGCACCCAGCAAGACATCTTTGATTGACCAAAATAAAGCTAAGAATCTGGCCATCACTTTACGCAAGGGTGGCATGAAACCATCTGATATCTGCACTGCCATAGAGATGTACGTTCTTCATGGTGTTCACGCTTTATTTATTCATTTCCGAGTCATGTTCCATAGTGTCTCACACACAAATCTGTGAAAATCTAATTTTGATTGTAGGTATGATCAACAGTCCTTGTCTATTGAGTTTCTAGAGCTGCTTGAGCACTTCATACCATCAGACTTTGAGCTCAAGTTGCTCGTTAACTACGAGAAAGATGGTCGTCCTCTGGAGGAGCTGACAGACGAAGACCGATTTATGTTGTGTTTTGGGAAGATTTCCCGTCTGAGACAGAGAATAAACACCCTCACATTCATTGGCAATTTCCCAGACACTGTCAAACGGCTGCAGCCGGTAGGTTATCCAGAGCTACTGTGACTTTGACCTGAGCCCATGAAAGTACGTGTGCTGACTTCTTTCTCCAATTACAGCAACTGAACTCCATCATATCTGCGTCCATGTCCATCAAGTCTTCCAACAAACTAAAAAAGATCTTAGAAGTAAGTGAATAATACTACATGCTTTCAAAATGTGAATTTTCTTAATGAATTGGACCCGTTTCCCTTCAGATTGTTCTTGCTTTTGGCAACTACATGAACAGCAGTAAGAAGGGTGCAGTGTATGGGTTTCGACTGCAGAGTCTGGACCTTGTAAGTATCCTTGTTGATTTTCAGCATTTAACACTTTATTTTTATTTTTCAAGATTAAAAATGAAAAAAATTCAATAGATATTCAATATGCTTGTGTTATTCATATTTTTTTCTGGTTAACCTTGGACAAATTTAATAGAGTAATTTACTTTTATGCAGACTCTGTGTTAGTTATCTTGATTGAAGAGAACTTTGACATCAAACTCACTCAACTCACCCTCTACGATTTAGCTGCTGGAGACCAAGTCGACCGACCGCTCTCAGACACTTCTTCACTTCATCACCAACATCATACAGGACAAATACCCAGACCTGGCCAACTTCTACACGGAGCTACACTTTGTAGACAAGGCAGCTTTAGGTACAAATCAGATTCTGCAGTATCTGCATGTGGGGAATTGTATTAACTCAATTCTTTTCCTCTAAAGTGTCACTGGATGGTATTCTTCAGGACATCCGTTCGCTAGAACGGGGGATGGAAATGACCAAAAAGGAATTTCTCGTGCAGGATGACAGCTCGGTGCTGAAGGATTTCATCAAAGCCAACAGTGAGCAGCTGGAAACTTTGGCCAAAGACAGCAAGAGAGCACAGGTTAGTCTGCAAATTTACATCAAATCAAAACTGTGGTAAACTCCCTTATTTCATGCTTTTGTTTTGATCTCCGTTCAGGAGGCGTACGGTTCTGTGGTGGAGTATTTTGGAGAGAATCCCAAAACTACACAGCCGGGCATGTTTTTCCCAATATTTGGACGCTTCATAAAGGCCTATAAGGTGAGGGGGGAGAGGACAGATTTTGATTAATTATTTTTGAAATGTTCTTTGCGGCATGTTGATCATTCTTTGAAAACAGACAGTGCAGCAAGAGATTGAGCAGAAAAAGAAAATGGAGAGCCAGAGTAAAGAGGAAAATCAGCCATCATCATCTCCAAACAAGGCTGGAGTACATAAGGTATTTTTACTATAGATTGGTTTACTATAGATTTTTTTTTTAATATATACAGTACTTGGTATTCTGTAAATGCACTATTTAAAAAAAATCCCTTTGCTCTGGGGGCTTTTACTAGGGACCTGCGATGCCTAAGATGCCCCAGATGGATCTGATAGCAGAGCTGAAAAAGAGGCAGGTGAAGCCTCAAGTACGTGAGGGAAAGGATGGCGCCCTGGAGGACATCATCACAGGTAATATGGGGCATTATTTTAAACATATGATGCCTGTTTGCTCTGCTTTTGAAATTCCCATATTTTGCCTCAGATTTGAGAAATTCACCATACAGGAGAACAGATGGCCGGCGTCCGGCCCAGCGCCAGGACACTTGAGCCGCTTCTGGACTGTGGACAGACGAAAGAACACACAGACGAACAAACTTTTCTGTATATATACACAGAAAACATTTTACTCATTATGTTACGTGTTTTTTTTACGGGTTTTTTTACGGTCAATTTTTATTATACATTTTCTGTGTAAATAGAATTTAGGAATGACATTGATATTTTAATGGTATCTTTTTGCATGGTATTTTTTGAAATCATTTAAAAAAGATTTCTGTCGTGCCAAGTGGTTTTATATTCTCCACATTTACAGTAAGCATTCCTGTTCAGTCATGAAGATATATTATTTTGAAATAAATATTTTTTTTTTCTGTGCAAAATAAGCTGTCCTTTACATCCATGAGCTTAAAGCATTTTAATTACATCACAAGCCAGCACCGAAAAGGAAGACCAGATGTCACAACTGTACAAGAGAGCTGCACTTTATTGGACACACAATCACAGCAATGTATGTACAAAAGAAAACAGGTGGAAGCACCTGTTGTCTTCTCACAGGGAATACACACATTTCTCACAGGATATCATGGCACCCATACTGATAAATTCATATCTCTAGTATCAGTAGGCCTTTAAATGTATATATTATTACATTAGAGATAGATCTATTTCTGTATAATGTTTGTTCTTATATCACACTACTCTACAAATGGGAGAATCGCTCTGTGGAAAGAGTAAAGCATCTCTTCTTGGGGTGCTTACAAGGATTCAGATTCCTTTTAAATATTTATCATTCTCTACCACTATCGTAATCGTGATTTAACATCACAATAAGACTCAACATGCCTGTTTCATATATACCAAAATAACATATTAATCTTCATGTTTATAATCCTGCAACAGACCATAGAACTCTCTGCAAAAACATGGAGAACACATAGTTTTGTTCTTTTTTTCTCAACTGCACCGTGCGATTGCTCGAGACTATACATGCATTGTTTTATACGGCAAATACCTTTGAAACCATCATCATAGTTTATTACTAAAACATCTTTTGGACATAACAATTGGTTGTACTTGAAGGAATGAGTTGACTTATTCACAAGGTTTTGGGATCTTTGATGCCAAGATTTTTGAACATCCACACATTCAAGTAAAAAAACAAAACAAAACAAAAGTACAATAGAAGGTAGGCTCATTTTTTATATATATAAAAAGACTATATGGCAAAAATAAAGAAAGAAATTTTAGCCTAATGATTAGACACCTGTTTCTGTGAATGTTTTTGGACTCAGCATCCACAATTAATTTTACTCCCACTCCTGTCAACATGCAGACGAAATAACAATTGAAGCCTTTTTAAACAACTTTTCCCAAGCTGCAAGATCTACAGATTTCAGTCACAAGAGTCACAACAACATTTGATTCTGACAGTCTCCATTGCACTTAAATATACTGAATCACAAAATAGAAGACGGGATGGAAGAACTCAGTAAACAAGCTCTAAAACAAAAGTATAGTAGCAAAAAAGTCCCTAAGTACAGGCACTGGTCCAGCCACTTACACCTAAAAACCGACCCCTTCACATCAGAAGGCAAAGGTACAGATGAGCTGGACGAGCATTTTTAGGGAAAAGGTAATACACAATTCAATATTCAATAAAATCTAACTCACTTTTCAGAAACAAATGTTCTGGACATCGAAAATGAACTTCATTGTATATATATTACAGAGAATGTTCTATACATATCTTTAAACATATATAAAAATGCTCTGTATGTGAATAAATAATCTCATTGTGAAATGTAATATCTCTGCCAATGAATTAATAAAGAAAAATCTGTACAAAATGGTCACTAAAATATAAAACTGAAGAGATGGTGACATTTTACAGTATATATGTCAACTAGGTCTATAAATATCTATATATTTAACACACTTCTCTTCCACAGTTATAGTGTCATACACAGACATCTCAGGTTTATTTATACATGAATAGTTCTTCTATGTCTGAGTTCAAGTTTACAAGTTGCTGATTGCCGGAGGCATCACTTGTTAGCGTCTCGGAAATGGACTCTGAGCCTACAGCCATTTTAGAATCACAGACCGAGAGAGGGGAAAAAAACTCATTCCAGGATGCATGGTCACACAAATTCCAGGAGGATTTATCTAAGACATCACATGGGCGAACCAACCAAGTGTGAATACTTCCTCCTCAATTCACACCAGATGCAAATGCAGCAACTTTAACCCAGAGAGTTATGGATTTTAGTGTGGAACGGCATGCGTAAGTGAATTTCTTTCATTTGACTTCACTCGGTGTAAAACCCAGGGCTTGGGCCTGGTTGGCAAAGCTAGAGAGCATCTAGGTGAGGCTTCATTCTTTGTGCGTAGAGCTTACAGTTTTGCATATTATTAGAACTTGGGGAGTAAAATGTCACTGCTGAAACCTGCAGTATTTCAAGTGTCATTTGTAGTGAAGAAAAAAAAAACAAAAAAAAACAACCAAACAAATAAGGAAGTAAAGTGTTAGCCACTATCAAAGAACTAAATTTGAAGTTTTAGAGGCACTGGTAAAAACATAGTAACAGGTCCTTGCAGAAAAAACAAGACTTTCTCAAAGGCACCGGCTCAGCAGAACTCAGAGGATGCCGATTATGTGTCACACACACACACACACTGTTACTGTGGGTGAACCGACTTTCCAAAAATAACCTCAACCGAGCAGGTAATTATACAGAAGCTACACACACAAAAACTGAGCAAAGAGAAAAGGGCAGGAAACGCTCTGTCAAACCCTTGCTCTCGTCTCATCTTTAGGTCTTAATATGACAAGCTCTCTATAAGGAGAAAAGGCGTCATTAAAGAAGCACATCTTTAAACTAACTGAGCCCCTCTGCACATGTTCAAAACTGAATACCACCAAAACTGGATTTTACTCTGTCATTATGGCAGTGAAAATGTGTCTGTGATGAAAAAGCTTTAAAAATGGTTCTGTGTGCAGTGTTTACACTTAAAGGCATTCAATGTCCTTTTTATTATAAAAGGTTATAAAACCAAACGAGGACGCAGCAGTGACAGAAATGCAGGAAACAGTTGTGGATTTGTGCTTGTCAGTAATAAATGAATCAGAATTATTGTGATGCATTTGTGAGGAAAAATGGTTTCTATATTCTCCTCTCAGCATTGTCAAGGGTGAAGCTAACCCAAATTTAAATAACTTGCAGACCGTTTTCAAGGACTACTTTAACATTTTGATCCATGTGACATTGAAAGACATTTTCTCCTGCTGTGAAGAGTGCTGTGCTTCAAAGTAAGATACAGGAATAGCTGAAAACCTTGTAATCTGCTTGCCACCAAACCTCATCTTCATCATACAGTAAATGTTCAGAAGTGAGGTGTTTTGAATGAAATCCTGTGAAAATGCTCTTGTGGGCATACACTGAAAATGTGCTCCTCATCACAGGTGCAACAGGCTTGAAGGTCAAAGCTTACTCATCAGGCAACTTTTGCTGAAACAAAGACTTGTGCAACTCTGTGCTTCTACAATTCTGCAGTACAATTTGGTTCAACAAACACTACCAAATGCAGTACGAACAACCAAATTTTTGTACTGTTACTCTGTGCACAAAAAAACTTGGGAAAGTTTTTGATGTGCTAAAATTCTAGAGAGATGCTACAGAACTTACTATCTGATTGTCATAATGAACCCACCTAAACACATTTACAGAAATCAGCATTTGTACAACTAGCATTTTTTGTTGTTTGTGTTTGTTTTAAATTGTTGTTTGTGTTTGTTTTAAATTAAAATGTTGCTGTTATAATGTACAGTACAATGTGCTTTTTGAAAGGGATATATATTTTTTAGAGAATTGTTTTTACAATTTCAATGAGTGGTTATCCTCCTAAACATCGAAATCAAAAATTAAAGAAAAAGATTGAAAGAAAAAACATCTGTGGAATGTAACAAAGCGCAAACCAAAGAGCTCAAGAAACTACAAAAAACTGTCTTCAAACACAAAAAGGTTGAATGAAGAACCATTACTCTGACTTGGGTCTTTTTTTGGTAGTGGACTCACATTTTGCACAACTCATTTTGTTGCTAAGCGACCTTATTTTCTAAGATAAAAATTGCAGTCTAATCACCATTTGTTTCTGCTGAACTAGCCAGTGAATGGGGCTAACAATGAGATTATCATACAATTTGACAAGTTTGTAATCTGGCCCAAGTGAATAGATTAGTTTGTGCAATGGGAATATAAAGACAGAGTCCAGAATTTTAGAAAAGAAACACAAGAAAAAGTGAAATGGTGCTTGAGATCTTACATGTTCTTATCATATTCATTAAGCATTTCCATGGGTGAGGTCCTTATTTCCCGCCTCATGTCCACAATCTTTGCACTTGGTCAGGCTGGAGCTGTCAAGGCTACAAGCACTACCGTTGACAAATGCAGGAGAGTAGGTCAGGGAATTCAGTGGACAGGGAGATGAAGGAGACAGAGAAGGAGTCAGGGTTGTGGGTGAAGAGGAGCAGGATGAGGAGGAAGAGGCAGGGGGAGTAGGGGAGGAGGACTGGCTGTTGGGCAAGGGGACGGAGGGGGCTCGCTGCTCGCGCAGAAGTCGATGATAACGGAGGGTGGAGGAGAGAAGCAGGGCCTCTGTAGTCAGGCCGGCAGCAGACAGGCTTGCCAGTAGGGCTTTCGCTTGGCTGGAGGAGGTTGTCAGGGAGGGCACCCCCACATGGGGATATTTCCTCAGGCCAGGTGCAAATGCTGCTGCAGTGTAGGGCACTCGGCCTGAAAAAAGTCCTGTTTTGAATGGCTCAATGGTGCCGCTGGAGCTGGTCCTTAAGGCCTTCGGGACAAGCAGGGACATAAAACACAGGAAGGTGTACGGAAGGTTTTTTACGGATCAAAGGGAAAACCTTGATAAACTGAAATCTTAAAATTGGCTGGACACCACTTCCTGCTGTACCTTCTCTTGCCATCTCAGTCAAGCATGCCCGTGCATGCATGCTTGCACACGCATAAATGCTCACATACATCCACAAGTACACTCAGATCAGGTTTCAGTGTAGATTTTGGAGGCAGTGCACACGATATATAAGGGGAAACCAATAATAAGGGAGGATGGGTGAGTGTCGTCATCCCAGGAAATGTAAAGAGAAGGAGGATGCTGAAGAGGTCGGACATGGAGAGGTCCATCACTGCTGCAAGGTCACAGACACAGTAGGTTGGCGGACCGGAGAGTGCAGGACAGCACAGGTTCACAGGGTGACAGGGTGGGTGAGGTTGGCCATGGGTCAGAAGAAATGCATAAAGGTGAGGGATAGGGAACAGAACAAGAGACAAACACAGGAGATTGTTATTCAGGTTGATTTCAGCATGTGTGATGCAACCAGTAGACAGGATGCCATCTACACATGATGACCAAATCACTGAAAAACACACACATATATATCACAGGGTGCAACATTTGGTGAAAATTTTATTACATTTTATTTTTGCACTTGTTTTAATGATGTTCATTCATAAAAAAAAAAAACATGCAAAATATTTACATGTTAAAAAGTGCAAAGTGCTACGTTTCTTCATGTAATGCTGGAAAAAGTCAGTAGATGGTACTGTCCCAACAGTGTGTGATTTTTTAATTAATTAATTAATTTATCTTTTGCAAATAGCAGCTAAGTTTAAGAAATCCATCAGAATTTTGATGAATAGGACAAACCAAGCAAACTAGTAAGCAGGAACGTCATCAATGAGGTTTTTGATATGGTTTTAAAATTTCTAAAATGTGTTTATTAGGGATTATGGAGATTGGATGTGTATGCAAGGAAAGCAGGAGGACCTGTCCAAACTGCGCTGCTGAAATACTTTCACCCACTCTGCTGTAGATTCATAGTCCCTGCTCTGACACGTCCCCAGTGAGTGCAGAGAGGCTGCTTTTTCTGCTTGATGAACTCCTCTCAAGTTTGGCCCGTGCATTTATTCTGCTCTGTAAGTGCAGCGCTGCAGCTGCCCTTCATTTCACGCACTCAGAGCGGTCTGCCAAATGACAGCCACCCAGGATTGGACATCATAACCCGTGGCTCCTGCCCGGTACCTTTAACTGGCCTGTTTTACTGCCAGAAGTAATAAGAGGCCAAATGAGAAATGGAAATAGGGTTCTGTGGTGTGAAAGTGATTCACATTGTCATGCCCTTCCTGATCTATGCCAAAGCAAAGGGAGAGAAATAGTAGCTTTGAACTGCCTGTTCTTATCCATCACATGGATTTGAGGGATTTTCATGCTTGGAATGTAGTAACATCACTGAGTAAAGCTTTACAGAGCAGGCAGCCAGTGCTCACTGGTGCAGAACACTAAAAGACTGAAAGAAACTAAAAGCTAATTTCAGCACCTGCAATTATCACACAGATACCATCAGAGCCAGAAGTACATGAACAATTTTGTGCAGTGCATAAGCTGTCACACTAATGCTAAATTTGCTGTAGTAATTACAATATCTGCAGGGACATGTGGGGTCTTATTTACCAAAGCCTCTGAAATATAGTTGGATAATGTAGCCAACTTGTTTTATTGTTTTATTCTGTGTTTTTAAATCAAGATTTCTTTAGCTGGAGGTTGTATGAGAAGTAAATGTTGAACAGTACCTGAACCTGGTTCTCATAACATGTAAATGTGCTCAAGGTGACCTTTATCTGGACTGAAGGTTAAATCAAGTGGTCATTGAGTAGAAAATATCACTGATTGTAAAGTTATTTAATTAGAATGTTTCATGTTTTAGTCAAGGATGGAAGGTTTTCATCCTGTTGAAACTGCGTTAAAAATGTCATTTACGTTTAGCCTGAAGATGTAAAAGAGCCAACACCAGTGTGAACTGGAATCCACATGGCTGTGACTCACATAGTTGAGTGGGCTCTTCATGTATCAGTAGATATTTATTCAATTCTTAGCCCTTGCAGCCTACATGCGACAGACCACAACCGATGTAACATCTGAAATTTCTTCATGTTACATCTTTGCATTCCCCCACCCTAGAAGCCTTTTCTGCATTTTAAAATACTAAGTGGGCACTCCCTGTAGGTTTGCACCGGTATTCTTTTATTAAACCAAATATTTGTATGTATAAACCCTCAATGACTGTGTCTCTGATGACTAAAGACAACAAAACATGGACTGTTTTTTTGGGTTTTTTGTTTTTAAAATATTTAGCAGTTTATTACAACCCTAACTGGACTAACAAAGACTTTCTACACTACTCTGTTTACTTTGACTCTCAACTTTGACTGTCGACAGCTTAAGTCCACTCCTTTAAATTGTGAAGGTTTTCAGCATTTTTTGTGGACCTGAATAAATCATGCTACAAGTATATTGGAAAAATGGGGACTAATTTTGCATTCATTACACAGGCATAGGATCCCACTTTCCCTCTGAATAATATTGGATGACTAAGAGTGATGAGGAAGAAAAATTAAAATGGGGCCGCATGCGTAAATTGTACAGCGAGAGGAAGAAGGAAGAAGATGAAGGATTTAATGATGGGGTAAGAAAACTGTCCTTTCCATATAAAATAAACAGTGATTGCAAGTGATTCAAAGGGGAGATTATTGCATGCAGTTATGTAGAGAGACTCCTCTCAGTCTTGTCTTGACTTCTCTCGACTGAAGTGATTCACCTTTATCTCTCTGTGTCTCTCTTTCTCTCTCTGGAATCTCCTGTAGGGAATCTCTGTTCATTTCTGTTACATTTATGTTCATTTCAGTGCCTGTATGTTTTTTCTTTAAATTACATTGACATTGGTTTTTTCCTGGCACGGTGCATAAATCTTCTCTTGGCTTTACTAGACTGACATGCTTGAATGCTTGTTCAATTTTGCCTCCGATGGAGAGTATCTAGCATCCATTCTGTCCTTTAAATTTTTTATAGCACCAGAATGCTACCAAATTTGTAAAAAAAAAAAAAATAATAATAATCAAGAACTAAAAAAATGTGCTTAACAGTCAGCCCTAAAGTACAGTTCTAATTAAATGTTTAAGAATTTTAAATATCTTGCTATTTTAAAATCTTTAGCATTAAAAACCACAATGTGGGGCAATGAAAAGACCAAGTGGTACCCACTGAAAGGCACCATGGTTATTTTAGGACTCAGTGTTGATTATACTATTACAGTATTTGTAAAATGAAAAAAAAATCCATTATTACAATCTTCTGTCTCATCATTTTAATTTATCGTTGGCATCTATTGCCTCCATGTTGATCAGCTCAGTTTACTGAAAATGAAATTTCAGCCTTTTCTGTGCGTATTTGGCACAGAAATATTTATTAATCCATAAAAAATAAATAGATAATATACCAGAAAAAAAAGCAACCAACAGTACTGATCAAATGAGCATTGGATTGGACAGTGCTAAATGTACCTGTTGTTGGCCCTGGATATTCTGAAAATCCTCCTTCTTCCCACTTTTCATCTTGTCGGTGTTGTTTTGCTGTAGGTGCTTCAGTTTGGAGGTAGCTGATGAGTGGAGGACCTTGCCCACACTCAAAATATTTCCTCCCTGACGGGATAGGAGAGGCAATTAAATTCACACACAGTGGATACAGTACAGGGCAAAACAATTCACGTTTCCTCTCAAGTGCTTTTATTTTACGCTTCAGTCCCCCCCACACACATTCCACACAGCTAGCCTGTCTCCTGAGAACAAAGCGGTTTAATGGTAAGAGCTTGTTCCAGACAAGCCAAAGAACTGACTTTACAGAGTTTCAACACTCAGAAGTAAAATTAAAAGTAAAAGGACAAGAACTTAGAAAGACAAGAGCACAAGTGACATTCCACAACACAGCAGACCCCAAATGATCCTTCCAACAGAGTTTTGAATTGGCGAGTATATGAGCAAATGTTGGACATGTGTTGGGGGAAAAGGATCATGTTAAAATGATGAACATGTTAAACTGGACTGATGAAATCATGTGTGCAGATGGTGTAATCCTCAGCCATGGCCACAGAAATACCGCCTGACTCTACATCAGAGGGCTCAAACTTACCATGACTGTGAATATCAAGCAGGGCCACCCTGCCATGTAGGGGGGGGGGTTACATTTGCAGGCAAAACTGCACACAGTCATGACACTTATCTAGGCTTAAAAAGGATATTAATCTTTTTAACATCAAAAGATACTGCAAAGTAATGTCAGGAGCAAAAAATTACTCTAATCAGTCACAGTGTAGTTTTGGTATGCCGTAATTAAAAAAGAAAATATTCCTTTAACAGCTAATACATCTCATTTGGTTTGAAACCATTGCTGTCTAACTTTATTTTTTACTGCCGTTAGGATAACACATGGGGAGATTTACAGGAAAAAACAGCTGCCAAGATCAATAAAGACACAATGCCTCTGAACCCAGCAGGATAGCAGCTCCAGTGCTCATGACACAAGAGACAAGAAGGAAGGATTTCAATTTGTAAGTCTCCTTTAAAATGTTTTTTCATTTAAAAAGGATTAAGACATTGATTTATGAAGAGAGAAGATATCAGAAGACTGAAAGTGAAGTCACCCAGAGAGAAGCAGCAAAGAAGGAAAACTGCTCATGCTGCGTCTAAAAAGAGGTGTAAGTCATGAACCTGAATAGATGCTGGGCTCAAAGAGGATGGCTTCGGTGGAACTGCTGGCTTCTTTGTCCCAGAGGTCTGACCATCTGACTTTTGGACAGTACTGCGTTTAGAAGCTGTATCTGTGTAGAGCTGCTCTGCAGTTGGATGAACACTGATCTCAATTAAGGTTTTCTCCAGCTCACGAATGGTCTCCTCCAAGCTGTCCAACCTCCTGTAAGTGATGTGTCGAATGGCTTCACTTGTTTTTCTCTGGTTTTGAATGGAGACACTGTTATCAGTCACTGATCTTAACAATAATATTGATTGATTTCTGCTGAGCCTCAGGAAATGTCCTAATTTCTACTCATAGCTCCAGTTAAAGAGCTTGGCTGTCCTGCTTGGTTCCTGCTGGGACAATTCCAAATATGAACAAAGACACCTGTAGGCCTTATGACTATCTTTCTCCTCGAGAGGTTAGCACAATCTGTCAATCTCAATCTTGTGCTTCTGTGATGGGCTCTACACAACTATTTACTAAATCTCTGACAGGGTCATCCAAGGCAAAATATGGCAAACATTTGGTTTAATGAGATGTGGGGGCAGGAGACAAGAGCCTTCCTTATGAATAAGAAAAGCAATTAAGGTTTAAAATAAAACACAATTAAATGGCCCTAGTAACAATCCAGCAATCCTGTGACAACCTATGATTAGAAAATTAACCATTTTATCAACGTATTTACCAAAATGCAGTGCGATTAATAAAGTACCCAACAAATTATTCACATTGTACCGTAAACTTTGAAGTCTTGGGGCTTTTCTCAGATTCAAAGCTATAACAACGCAAAAATTCAACTGTCAACACGGTCACCTTAAGAATTTATAGTTTGTACCATGAGCTATTATCTGTGAGGGCCACAGGTCCAGTCTCGGGTTTACAGAGTGCTAACAGGCATATGTTGGGATTTGAAGGATAACCTGAAGCTCTGTCAACCAGTTGGAGTGGGGAAATACTGTATGTTCGATGGCTGCCATAAACTGCTAGTATAAATAGAATAGTGGCTAAATAACAAAAACTGAGTTATCCCCATTAGATTTCAGACAGATCATTTCAAAACACAATCCAAGCAGCCGTCAGACTCGATATGTCTGGCTGTGATCTGTGAGGGTGATGATCTGTGTGACTGAGCAGTATGTGATCTCTGGGTTCACCCAGTGCCAGGGGCAGGGGGACATATGGCACCTGCTGCTTGAACATGTGCTTACGTCTGTGTGCTAAACCAGTAGCAGACTGTGAATGTAACTTAAATTAGGAAGAGTGCTCTTTCCCCACTCATTGTGCAACACCTAATTAAAATCAACATTTAAATTTACCTCCAAATCAGTCGCTTTTTTCTCGACTTCTCTTTCCTCCTTGTCCTCAGAAGTAAGAGTAGGGGGCGTCGATGCAGGACGGGGGCTTTCAGACACAGCCCTTCTCAGTTTGATATGAGGTTTCTGACACTCTGTTTCTTCGGATTCTGACTTCTTGTTTGCAACACAAAACACAACACAACACAACGCATAAAGCAGAATGATGAGATACAAAAAAACATGAATTAATTTGTTATCGGCTTGTTTTAACTCTCCATTTCATAGTTATTAATATGCATTATGCATAATAATGCTGTATTTTTGCATTTTTCTTAATTTAACCTTGATACTCTTTCCAGGAATGAGGGGCTCGCCGCTGCGAGAGGTGAGGCCGGGAGAAGATGGGAAACTGCGTCTCGGTGGTGGAGGTGGGGGGGACTTAGAGGGTTTCTCTGTGCGATATCGTGGAACTGTGAGCTCATCTAGAACAATGAAATATTTAAAACATCTTCAAAAACATCTTAAGAAACATCAGTTGATGTTGAGTTGTTTTCGATAAAGACTTGACGAGTCTTCATTGTTTGAGAGTGATTGTGGGCTGATGATGTGAAACGTTCGCTTAAAACGGCGAAGCTCGTGTATCTTACCAGACCCACGTCTGGATCCTCCCTCTTTGCTCCCAGAAAGCTTGTGCTGAGGCTTGCTGACACGATGCTCCGGGGTTCCCGTCCCGCTCTGGGGTGTCTGTGCAGATGGAGTGTTGGAGGAGGGTTTGATCTGCTTAGCAGCAAAGTCTAGATCTGGAATAGCTTTCATCAACTCCGCCTGGGTTTCCTCCAGCAACCGGTTGATGTCCTGGGCACTGTACTGTGTCAGACTGGCACGTTTCTCCTCCCAATCGCGCTCTGCTGCCTGTGAAACAGACACAATAGAATACAGAAGGTATAGTTGAATCTAAACTTAATAAACACTGAGCTAATGAATGTTTCATGCATCACAGTGTTGCAAAATGATCCGTAATAAAACACTAGAGGTAATTCTTACCAGGCGGACCTCTACGGACAAAGCTTTTTCTGCAACTGTACGGCGTTCCAGCTCCTCCAAGGCTTTGCCCTTGTGGGGAACAGCAGGGTGATTGTCCTTGTGTTGGCCAGATTGGATCCCATGGCCACGACTGAGGCTGGAGTGGGGGCTCCAGTTGGATAGACTGTTGCTTCCTCCAAGGTCATTGATGGCGAGTGGCGAGCTGGTAGGGATGTCAAAGTCTGAAAACTTTCTTAAGTCATCATTGTGCTTTGACAAAGGATTAGAAAAGTCCTCCTGCTTCTTCCAGATACCTTCATTTGCTTGTCTGGGGGCGGGGAAACATGGCATAATAAATTACTAACCAACTCCAAACAATATTTGCTGCTCAGTAGCAAAAGAGACAAAACCAATACAAAACTTGTCAATGTAGAATAATTAGATCCAATTTAATTACACAGCCCTGAAATATCTGCAAATTGCAAGGGCAGCTGATGAAAATTATTTTATTTGGATTCAATCATGAATTCCTAGAGGGGCAAACAAAGATAATAAGCACTGATGCCCGGTAGCTCTCAGCTGGAGAAGGTTCATACTTGCGCATGGCGGTGAGGGTGTCAGTTATGGTCTTGCAGCGTTTTAATAAGGCATCCAGCCTGTGTGGCTCTTCTTTCAGGAATTTGACAGCCTCCACCTCAACCCTGAGCACCACCCGCATCTTACTCTGCAGGCCTGGGAACTGATCTGCACAAAAATGTGTCACACAAAGTCAGGTAAAAACAAAACTTTCTTGTTTTTGAAGTGAATGTTCAGGCGGTAAATTGAGACATTGCACGACGTGAGGCTGGATAAATATTTGACAGACTGGTCGTGCAAGAATAATCAGTCCCTTGATGAGTGATGTGCCTTTTTAAACTGTGTCCCACAGTGTTTAATTTTGTGTTTGTGTACAAATATGAAAGAAGCCAGCATGACTCACTCTTCAGCTCTGTAAGTGTTTCTCCCAGTTTTCTCAGAACATTGGTCTTCTCCTCTAGCTCCTGCACTGACAACAGCTTGTGATTGACAGATGACTCCTTCTGGATTTCTTCCACTGATTTCTCCAAGTCACTGCGATGGAATGAAGGGAAGGATCTGTTCAGATTCACGTTACATACATAAATGATTGCGTTGGCTAATGAATCAAAGGACTGATACATAATTAACCAAAATAAATTGTCCATTAGTCAGGCTGAATAATACATGTTGATTAGCAGGGATCATTGAACAACTGAAGCAATTAGTCTGCACTCAAAATGCCACTTTCAGTGAATCGGGAGCTCTACTACAGCTCGTAGATAAACTCAGGAATCATTATGGAATCTTTGCCTGTGAGACAGAAGCAAGTTATCTAGTTATTAAATCTCAAGGTAGCTCAGCTCTGGTTTTGTAGTCACTTCAATTAGTTTCTGGACTGTCTCATACTTCAGATCTTAATAAGCATCTTGCTCCTTTTTGGGTGTAATTACTATAACAGTTTTATCCATCCTACATCAACCTGTGAGCAATTTAACAATTATTATGTAAAAGTTAAAATTACACTTGTGTGTCATGCTACAAAATCTAATACTAACTGAAATTTTTAAAAAATACTGGAAAGTTAGGGAATGATAATGCAGATATTGGTGCTGGAAACTTCCACTGACTGGAGCTGCTGGATGATTAGTTCCTCTTCATTGAGATACTTCAGTCTCTCCTCCTCCACCAACAAACGCTGTCTTTGCAGAGGATCTTCTTGCTTCCTCAGGGCGTCAGCAACACGGACATTCAACTCAGCTTCTGTCCGCTTCAACAGAGATCGTACTGAGTCCTGGTTATCCAGCTGCACACATACACACCAATATGTACAATCAAACACTGTAATAGGTAGTGTTGTTACTGTACTGAAATCAAAGTTTGTATAACAACTGCTGCTTCTAAACAGCACATTAGATGAAAATTTACCTCCATCTTCTCCTGCAAAATGTGTTGTTCTGTAAATGTCTGGGATGTTTTTTTATTCTGATAATATGTAATGTTTCCTCGGTGGTATGAGTATTTGTATGTAATATTTCTCTTCACGCAGAAAAATACCTTTGAGGTAAAAGGATTATGTGTGAGACCCATAGACCTGAGTGTACTAAGCTCCGTGACTCCTATGAATGGAATATTCTACGGTACTACAGTGTGTAATACAACTCTCTGAGATGAAAGCACCTGGCAGAAAGGACAATTAATTATAGATTAGGCCAATGTTCCAGCAAGACAACAATATGAGTATATTTTACACAACAGCCACTGTAGACAGAAAAATGTGTAAGGAAAAAAAACATCAATGGACACCATATAAATACAGTTTTACATGGAAAAATAATAAATTCAGTTATTCTGTTGCCTCTCTTTTTGGCACACATGTTCTTATTAATTAATAACGAGGAACATGCAATATTAAAGCCGTGGATCTCTGTCATCCACAACAATTTGGTTCCAGGAGGGTCTCATGTAAACGCCCAGAGTTTCCAGTTTGTGATGCAAATGCATGCCTCATAAATATTCACACATACTTATATGTGCTGCACAAAGATTCATGCACATTTAAGCTCACTAGCTTTGATTCAATGATTATTTAAACTCCTTACGATTGAGACATGTTTGGATCTTGTGTGTTCTAAATGATGACTCTCATTGTCGACTTTAAGTAACATTAACACTTAGTTAATAATCTTCCCTGTGATGATTTTCTTCTTTCCTGCTATTAAGGCTGTGATTTAATTTTGTTGTTGTGTGTCTTGCATGTTTTATGCTGTATTTGCAAGAGCACTAGTCATGAAAACCTTTCAAATGAAAGTGAGCAGTCTTCATTCTAGCCTCTGTTCTCTTTCTGCATCACTGTCCAACAAGAACTGTGTGCTTGCAGGAGAAAAAAGACATTGCACTATTGATTATAGGCCAGATTTTTGTTCAGCATAACAATAATTTTCTCTCGCTTCAAAATAGCTATGGGCCAAAATAACACTTGATCACACCTAATGCTACATAACAACCCACATGCACAGGTGTATAGATGAGTGCAAGCATATATATTTGCTACTTCCACAAAATGGCTCCAGGAAATGAAAATTGCACCATGAAGGCAAGAATGACAATTGCTGAGATCAGGACCTCGTATCTGCTTCTTTGCCACAGGAAGCATTAACCTGAACATATCCTCCTTCTTAATATAGGAATAACGCATCGGATTTCATGTGCACATTTTTTTTTTTTGATACACCCACCAATTTGTTCTTACTGAGATCTTTTATTTTGCAAAGTGCATGCTGTACAAATGCGCACAAATAACTGTGAACTGTTAGTTACAGTTCTTGTATTTATTTAATTCCCAGTACCTTCAAAATGTCATCTCATCAATTGGTCAAGTACTACATCTACATACGCAGGTGTTGATATTGAATCGAAAGGTCTTGTTTTGGATCCATTACTCCGCATACTCTGTGGAAATTGTCCCTCATTAAAATAGGGCACAAATCATCTTTGTTCTGTTCTTCTGCACAAGCTTCAAGCTGTTTACAAAAAATGAATCATTTATCCCTGTTTGAAATCACTAAATAGCTTGACAGTGTTTTTCAGGACACTTGGTTACTGGCACAAAGTGCAACATTTTGCCTGTCCCTTCATGGACGTCTTTGTCTACATGTCTTCTCCTTGAATGTACCTGCGTTTTCCGAAGCTGCGTCAGCTGCTTGCGCAGATCAGTGGCATTTTTCTTGAGACCGCTGAGGTACAGCTGCATCTGCAGGTGGTTGATGCTGTTCACATGGGCTGCGTTAGAAGGTGGGGGTGGCATCAGAGCCAGGGGTGCAGATGGTGTGTGAGCTGCCAATCAAAGAGCGGGACATGCGGGTCAATAAGAGGTCACTGAAAGACAAACTGGTTAGTTTTGTCCTAGGGAGATTAACAATCAGGGAGCATGACAGGTTTGAACACACGCACACGCGCGCGCGCACACGCACACACACACACACAAAATTAACGCTTATGGGGGAAATGTGAGCTCATGCCATTAGTAACCCATATGGAAGTGCAATTACTGTGTTTAGTTAAACTCATGGAGATAACCATGGCATTATCGTAACACACCTTGACACAAGACTTTGAGTAATGAGTATGGTCATTGACTCTGCTGCTGTTCTGACATCACACACACACACACACACACACACACACATGCTCTCTCTCCCTCTCATTCATATCCAGCAGACACCCAGCGTACACATTTACAGAGTATCTGTTCAATGACAACACAACCTTCATAAATTCCAGAAGGAAAAAACACAAAAAAGTGAAAACAGAGACAAGCATTTCTGATCTCTAGAAGTCTACCCAGGGGGCAAGAAGTCAGGATTGAGGCATGGAGATTATCTGTCCTCCAATGACATTTACATTCCCACATTAGGTTCAGAGAGACATGGCAGGTGCTTGATAGGAAATAAAAAAGGATGAAAGAAAGAAAAAGATGGCAACTACCTTTCTGCTTTAGCCGTCCAGCTGGAATATAGAAAGAGTGAGCATGTTACTGAGAAATTAATGAGATGGGGATTGAAACTATGAGGGACAGGAAAGTCTTTGAAGCTCATTTTGCAGAGATGACTTTGGGAATGGTCTGGGGCAGAGGTGGGCAAACTTCTGACTCGTGGGCCACAATGGGTTCTAAAATTTAGCTTAGGGGCTGGACCAGGAGCAGATGGAGTGTTTTGGTGACCCACCTCATAGGAGAAAAAAATATATCATGGGATACGTAGAAAAAACATACTTTAATATCAATTGAAAGTGAACAAAAGAATTACAGCAAAATATCTGTCTTTAAAGCACCACTGTATTTAGCTCTTTTTTTAAAAAAATGACTCTTAAAACGCTGAAAAGAAAACGAAAGACAGCTTTTTCCATTACTAACGGTTACTATTTAAAAGCACTGAAAGTTCTGTTATCCTTCAGGATATCATCATCATCACTCTCTTCCTGTCTTTATTTCACAAACGATAGGAGACGCAGATGCACTTGTCCTTCTGCTTCTGTTCAATGTGCGTCCTCTGTGCCAAAACTCAACAACAACCAGCGAAAGGACGCAACCGAAGTCGCGGCGCGCCAGCGTGCGGAGCGCGTTATCTTTGATCTGGTGCGCGTTGTTTATTTTGAAAACGTACGTGCACCTGCGCACCACTTGCGTGCACCCCTAAACAGAAATGGCGTGTAACGTGTGAGGTTTATTGAACAAATCATTTTTCAAAACGTATTTTTTTTTGCGCAACACAACGGAGAAACTTACTTTTAGTTTCAGTGGGAACAGCGCAGAGCGGTAGCCTCCCGTTCTTTCACTGACTGCTTGCTAGCATAGTTTTGTCTTTGTGGCAAAGTGATGGCTGACATTATATTCTTTAAAAGCCGCTACAGTCTCTTGGCATATCAGGCACACAGCAGTAGATCGGTGTTCAGTGAAAAAATATTTAGTTGTCCACTCCTTATTAAACACTCGACATTCTCTGTCCACTTTCCTTTCCTAAGGAAAGTGCTCATCTTTACAGAGGGGCTGAGGGGTCAAAGAGTAAAGCACAAACGTGGAGTAATACGCCGCACCTAAAAAAAGGTCAATTATCTAGAGTGCGCCATCTAGTGTGAAAACGCGAGAATTGCAGATGAAATAAAACTAACAAGGTTTAATGTAATTTCTTCGAGTTCCGCGGGCCGGATTAAAAACCTTAACGGGCCGCATACGGTCCCCGGGCCGTAGTTTGCCCATGCCTGATCTGGGGTATTGACAGTGTGCAAGCGAGCTTCACAAAGTCCAGCATTCAATATGGACTCAGTGAAGATGTGGTAATAGAGAGAGTTGGATTCTGCAAAATGACATTGCAAAATTAAGTAAAGTATAAAGACATGAATAAAAACACGAATAAATGTAAAACAGAAAAGTTAAAGGAACTCAAATAAATTGTGAGATTAAGTGTATTGAACATTTCAACCTCCACCAACACACCACTGAGTCAAAAGTTCAAATCTATCCTTGTTATTACAGTAATTATCTTACTAAGAGGGTTATGTCTGCTTAGAGCCTTCTTAGTCTGGCCTGCTTCCTTATCACATTTCAACAGTTTCAAGTGTTGTCATGTTTAAACAGAGTGCTCCCTCCGCTAGCCACGGAACAATCCAGAAAATCTTTGGCTTCAGTTTGAGCAAGAAAAACAAAACGGAATCATTTTGGATAAAGGCTCTTTCATTTAGACAGAATTTGGCTCTGGTGAAAAAGCAGTTAAAGCAATAACTAAACAATGTACATGAAATGAAAGTTACTCACCTCCAGTCGAGCCATCACTGTTGGTTTCAGTCTTCTCGCTGGAAGAGAAAGGTAAGGGCCGTGAGAACTCCGTCCCTTGGTCTGGAGGGCAGCCCGCCATCATGCAGAGACGCAGCAGGCCACATCTGAGGATCAACGGCCACAGGGCAAGGCAATTACGGTGTTCATCTCCACTCATGAACACAAAGGACTATTTTCATGTGGCTTAAGCAGGTCTAATTGCAGGTGTATTTATAATTTGTTGAAAGCACTGTGCTGGTGTAAAACTCCTGTGCAGTTGGCAACTGAAGCGTAGGAGCCACATTGTGCATGTTCTCGTGCACTTTTTTACAACAATCCCACCATTTGACATCAGGGTGAATGCTCTTTGTTCACTGCACCATTTAACTTATGATGAAATTGCAAATACAGCTTTGCATCATATCTACATTTCTAATGCACTGATTGATATATTGAACTGTGAATTAATTGTTAAAGGATCCAGTTGGCTGAAACTCACATGACACATTGTCTAATTATCTATCTATTCTTTGCCTTTGCACTGGTGCATTAGAAACGCACATGTGCCACATGTTTTTATCATTATTTTTCCCTTTTGTATGCTTTATGACCATATTGTGATGATATGCTTGCACTTTAGGACTGATATTGGTAATGACAGCCTGCTGTTCTTGTCATCAATGCTGCCGCTGTGTTTAAGCAAACATGTCTGAGACCCTGTGTAGATTAATAAGTGATCCTTCAAAATCTTACGTGCTGTCACTGTCTGGTGCTCTGGTCAACACACTTTGGACCAAACCAGTAAGGCTAGCTATTTGTTTCTCCATTGCCTCCATTCGCTCCAGACGATGATCCCTGCAGAAAAAATTACATCAGATTACAAAAAACTACACAACAGGATAAACATACACAGAAACCTTTTTTAAGATTTATTATATTATTATGTCACATTATTCCAGTCATGAAATTCACCAAAAACACTTAAACTAACCTGCTGCTGTCAGAGTCTTGCCCAGACATTGAAGAGCCAAAGACAGATGTGGTCCTGCCACCCTCCCCAGGGCCAGCTGTCAGAGACAGAGGTTCTGAACCTGAGCTGGGCCTCGATTTTGGACTCTCTACAAATACAGAAGAAGATGTGGAGTCTTTGCGGAAGGTTTGCCTGACAGGAGAAGCTCTGCTTGGTGAACTGGAATAGGAGTCCCTATCCCTCATATGCATCTCAGTGATTTTCTGTGGAGATGAGGGAGGCATACGGAAACCCATGCCAAGTGTGGCTGAAGAGTAGGTGTCAGAATAGAGAGAACTTCCAGGCTTGTACAGGGAGTCCTCCAGGTCTCCCTGGAGAGCAGCTGCTGAGTAGGTGCTGAGTGAACGCACAGAGCCACGCCTGTACAGACCAGTGGACACAGGAAAGTTAAAAGGGTCTCCAATGGTAGCTAATGACTGCGTGGAGGCGATACTGAGCCGGCCATCATGCATCAAGCTGTAGGGATCTGCATACAGTCCCTCATTCTTCATTAGCGCCAAGTTTTTGGCGGAGACCTCCTCATCGGGCTTGACGTCCCGCCGCTCCAGAATAGCACTGGGTGATGGTGAAAGGCCCGCATTAGCACTGTGCCCAGCAGAGGGATGGTGCCCATGTCGTGGTTGTTCCAGCTGAGAGTGGGTGCCAGCAAAAGATGGTGGACGGCCCCCGCTGTAAGAGAGACGTGAGCGGGATGGAGAGCCAGAGGATGTGGTGCCCGAAGAGGAGGGAAGGGTATTGAGACGGCGAGTAGGGGAGGAGTCGCGTGAAGAGTACACCATCTCCCTCTAAAAGAACAGGTGGAAAAAACTGATTTCATTGGAAGGATATAGAAAAGAGTGACATGCTCTCCAAATGTAGTTTGATAATATCTATGAGAGACAGACAGCAACAAGAAGATGATGGAGAACGCCTAATTTTTCTTTTTAGTAGATTGGTATCAGGGGAAATGCAAAAGCTGTCCACTGTCAAATACTGCATACTGATGTTTTTCGCTGTCTATTATAACAGCTAGTAGCAGCTGTAATATCTACACTGTGTGAATAATACAGATGGTGAGCAGGTTTGTATTAAATATTTTTTTAAATGATCTCCCACAGGCTTCCTTGATCTTCAGTGAAGCATAAATAGCTGTGGATGTTAAAATATGCAGTTTTCACGGAGAAACATTGCTTTCTAGTGTCTGCTCAGCAACACATGGCCTACTTGAAGATAAGAAACTTTCAAGGAAGACTACCTGTAAAATTATTAACCCATATGTAAGACACTGCAACAGCAAACCAGTTACTGTGAAACATGAGTAGAGCAGTAATTACAAAGACGTATCAGACTTCAGCAAACATTCACTGAAATTCCAGTTTTCATCAAGTTTTTACACTTCATTGTGACAGAAATGTAGGTCCCATCTACTTACCCTCAGGTCTCCATTAGCCAGGTGTGCAGCAGCAGGGTAAGAAGCATAGATGGGCTCTTTGCGATAAATCTTGATGACGCTGCGGTCCTGGATATCTCGGACATCCTCGAGCTCATAGAAGACATTGCGAGCCTCGTCTTTGATCAGGATAGCCGTGTTGGGTGATTTGAGCATGCCGGCTGTCAACTTCTGAGGAAACATGTGCACGATGAGCGCGTGCAGTGTGTCCAAGCTGCTCAGCTCATGAGTGATGTGCACGCGTCGTGTCTCATCGCCGTACTGCAGGAACAGGACACCTAATTTGGAGTAGTGAAGAAAAGGTTTAAGCATTTTTTAGTGGATGTAAAAGCAATTCTTATGTTTGTCATCGGCATGAATAATCAATAATAAGTGATTACTACTTCTTTATTTCTCAAAGTATAATTTCACTTCTAAGGAAAGCAACATTACAAGATGATTTATTTACACCTATGCTTATGAAACACAATTGACCTCAAATCAGTATGAAAGAAAGGTGACAAATATCAGATAAAATGGCTCGACTTCAGGAAATGTGACAGAACTTACTCATAGAGCAAAGGTAAGTTTGTTGCCTGACTAACCTGAATATTCATCTTCATACACCAAGAGACAAACAAAAGAACAAACAAAGTTGAAGACAACATGTTGGAGAGAAAAAAGAAAGAAAGAAAGTAAAATTAAGTAAATAAACGTAAAGTGGGGAGACACAATATAATATGTGAATAACAAAATTCAATTTATTATCATCAAAGCATGTTGCTTTGACGGCCTGCATTCATGCAGATATAAATTTGGCATGTACTGTCCTTTTAACCTGGGCTCCCAGTTCTATTTATTTGAGGACTGAGGCTCAACGTGTTTCTTTTCAAACACCTCAGATGTTTTCTTGACATTTGAGCTTTTAGTGTAAATAAACAGTTTTCAAGTTTAGCTTTAAAATGACAGTCAGTTACATCTAATTCAATTGACCACACAGTCTCAGTA
This sequence comes from Arothron firmamentum, assembly GCA_016586285.1. Lineage (NCBI taxonomy): Eukaryota > Metazoa > Chordata > Actinopteri > Tetraodontiformes > Tetraodontidae > Arothron > Arothron firmamentum. The sequence goes on from BJFM01001335.1 coordinate 218,958, forward strand.
ACCTGGAGATCGGAGCTTATTCTGGCTGGCAGAGCGGGACAGAGGTAGACTCTGGCGAAATCGGTTCATCCGATTGAAACCAACAGGGATGTCAGCTTCTGACATGGTTTCCAGGGATTCAGCTGATGCAAAAGAGAGCTTGGCTGCCTGGTCGGCAAGTCCAGACTGTGTAGACTGGGAATGCCGAGGACTACGACTCTGGAGGGACAAAGTAAAAATTGAGACGCACAACATTTTAGTGAAAGGTAACAGTAAACCGAAGAGAATTGATTGTAAAGCGTGAATAAAGCAGAACCAACCAGAAAAGAGACAGCAAACACACAATGAGAGATCACACAATGAACCAAATAAGAGGATTAACAAGACCTTGACAATGCTTCAGCTACAAGCCATTCACTAAAATTTACTGTTGTCACAGTCTTTAACATGAATTAAATGCTGCAGGAAAAATACAATTTTTTCCCCCCAAATGGCATTGCATTCCTGAAAATCATTCGTCAAGAATTACCTCTGCTGGGTCCGAAGATATACTCAAGGTTAATATTGAGAAAATTTGTCAAATCATTGTTGTTTACTTTCCCACACCTCTCAAGCCAAATCCTTGTCCCTACTCTGCTATAAACTTTAAACAAGTGCTTATGGGATGGGAGGAGCGGCTCATGCAAATCTAGGCTGTGACTGTGGGTTTATCCTGCTGGCTTGTACTCAGACAGCTCTGACTGAAAGCCTGTGCAGTTGGGGTGAGCTCGCTGAACTGCGTGGCTCTCTCATCCCCCTCATAGCAGTCCCTCGAGCCCAGAGACTGATGTAATGAGCTCACAGAAGGCTGCCTGCAGAGACAAACACACCCTTAGCCACATTACAGTAGCTTTGTGTGGCTCGTCCTCAGTGCATCATGAGCACACAGTACAACCCCCCCCCAAAAAAAGAAACTCTTTTTTCAATTATTGCTTAAGTTACACTGCACTAAGGGCCTACTCCTATAACTTTAGGAACATTTCTGCACCATGACTCCTAAAATATTGTGTAACTATATATGTTTAATAGATAAAATTACATGAATTAATCTGGCTATAATTTCACTTAAGAAAGATCTGAGAGAGAATTGTTTAAGTTGTTGAATTCATCTTGACAAACAGGTTCATTCGGTTTGTTTTGTTAGCCACTGATCTAAACCCTCCCAGTCATTTAGATGGAGCCTCTCTTGACTTCTGTTTAATTTCAATTTGATTCTGTTGACATTGTGACCAAGAGCCACGCTAGAATGTTAAGAAGTTGAGTTATACTCTGAACTTCATTGTCAGCTGATGCAGAAAGATAACCCAGCTGTATTTTCTAAAGGGGGTCATTCTTCAAAAGTGGAAACACACTGAATAAAATTAACCCCAACAGAACTGTAGGAGCATGCGTTACTGCAAAGGTGTCATGTCCTGACAGCTACGACGAGGCTTTCACGGTTCAGATATATTACTGGATATGTTGTATCACATTTCATTTTATCACAGTCTAGGCTTATGTCCAATTTAAGACCTGCTTTCTGCCTTAACATGGAAACAGTAGAACTTTCTAATTTCTTAATGAAGGTTTACACATTAAGTAGACTGAAAAAAATTTTCGGCACTACATATGAAAAATGTATGGTTACGAGCCACCTGGTTATGCCTCTGGCCTTTGCCTTAAGAGACCAAGATGTGTTTAAGATGGTGTTTGCGTGGTATTTACAGAAAACAGGTTCTACATCTACTTACATCATGATACTTACATCTATTCCTCCACGGTTGCCGCACGCCTTTCTCTTGTTCAACCTCTACCTCTTCCTTTAAAGTGATTCTGACTTTTCAACAACACCCAATTACCGTTGAGAACACTTTGCTGTTATACAACCACAGTGGTCGAGAGGAGCGGGTAAAGAATGGGAGGATCTTACAAAGAACGGAAGTAAAAGGAGGGAGCAAGGAGCAGTGCACGGCAACCTGACAACAGTCCTTAGGCTACAAACGGTATTAAACTCATTACAGCATGCCATCATGTGGGCTTTCTGCCTCTTACTGTGCTTGTACAAGGAAAAATGACACACACTCATACTCACACACAGATATACACACAAGATAGTGGCAGGCAGCATATATATATATATATACATATACTGGAAGTCTAGAGGATGACTGGTGGCATTATTTCTGCTGCTTTGGTCTGATCTTTTATTACCTTAATGTTACAGGAACTATAAGGACTGTTTCCCAAGAAAAGGAGAATAAATGCCCAACACAGCCTGGTATATGCGTGACATGACAGTAAAAAGAGAGACTGCCCGCAACTGAGAGACAGATGTTAAATGGTTTAAACTCAAAAGGCTCATACTTCAACAGCGTCTACTGTTCTTTTCTCATTTATATTCTTCATACCTCTGTTCCTCTGAAGTTTCTGGCTGTTGCTGCCTCCGATTGTTGTTCCTCCTCCCTACAGTTTATCCCCTGTCACTCATGTGTCCTCTAAAACCACTCCCAAGGCTCACTTCTGATTCTTCCTGAGCTGCTTCATGTCAACACACATGCCTGCCTATGTTTACTTGTTAACTTTTGTAAAGTTATCTGAAACTTTTTCCAATCCAACCCTAATCCTGTGCCTTGGCACCCCCCCCCCCCCCCCCC
>BJFM01001335.1:232071-251784 GCA_016586285.1 Arothron firmamentum
GTGTTCTTTTTTTTTTAACAATTTGCTCTCACAATTCAACTTCAAAATATTTATGAGATACTGTCTGATGCATTGGAACAGCTTCTGCAGCTCAAGTCACTTTTAATTAAACATGAAAGGATGCAGAAAACTGATCATAAATGACGGACACTCCCATCATTGCTACCAAAGGCTCTGTGCTAAATTGCTCTGTGGTCCTGGTTATTTTCACCTGTGCTACTGCACAGACTGTGCAGATTTCACATTAACAAGCATTTTCTAAAAGCATATTGGTTTATGCTGCAAACCTGTCCATTACTACTCAGTTCATGTGCCTCATACACCATATAAGGTTAAAATAACTAGACTAAGGTTACTTTAAAAGATGAATAAAGAAAGGATCAAACAAAGGAATAAAATCATATTAATATATGTAAGTACAGTGAGACAGTAAGTGTTTTTACTGTATCTTTTTAGTTCATTAGGCTGAATCTTGAAGTCAGAGCCTCTTTTACTTTTCGCCTCTAGAGACAAAAACCCTGACAGCAGCCTGATTATACAAGCGAGAATGTTGTCAAGAAAAACCAGAGGGAGAGATTCTTAAATATACAAAAAAAAAAAACAACCTTTCACATTCCAACTATCTTGAAATGCTCCCCCAGGCAAAACCATTAACTGCACAATTTTTAAAGGTGTAAGCTAGATTTATCTTGAAGAAATTTGAGATCTTTAAACAAATTATAGTGTTCCAAAGCTCAGAGGACATGTTCCACTGAGCTACCACCACACAGAGAAAACAAGGCCAAGCATGAGAAGAGCAGCAAAGGTGAAACTTCAGAGTGAATATTCGGGATATGAAAATTAACCTAACAGCGCAAGAACACACTTACATTCTGTGGGATAAGCCCTCCATAAGGCTTCCTCAGCACAAAAAGGCAGGGTTCATGAAACAGACACCTGCTTTTGTGCGACCCAGCGAGGAAAAAAATTAAATGCCAGGAATATCAGGATGGGTGTCACATAGCAGAAACCACACTCTCTCAGCTGGTTAGAGAAGGTACTATATACAAATTGATGTATATAGTATTAAATGGTTGGATTTTTATATACAATGGGTGTGATTCTTTTAAGACAGAGAGATGAACAGCCAACAGCACTCCCTAGTGGACGTTGTAGGAATTTCTTTTTAATTAGTTCCCTGAGGAGGTGAAGAGACATGCTCGGCAGCAACAGCTCCACCTTCTGCCTTACATGTCCCATCATCCTCTGCTGCCAACCTGTGTCTCTGTCCTAAAGGACCTCCCAGTGTTAGAGCTGATTTTTTTAATCTGGGGGTCTGTGGGGTTATTGGATTGTACTTGACCAAAGCTGTTTAATGTGACACGATTTTGGAGTAATTAAAGTGTTGAGAAAACAAATGTGCACGGGAGGAAAGTGCAAGGGCTAAAGCATTTAGATCTTTAATTGGTTGCAGTATTGCACTCAGTTTTTTTCATCACAGTGTGCTTGTGTCATATCTGATATGAGACTACACAACTGCTGCCAATACATGATACTGGCACTGACGGGTTCAGCTACACAAGACTTGGATCCAGATGTGTGTACCTGTGTGATTGTCAGCACACACATACACTCACACGTTGATTGTTGTGCAGATGCATCAGGGGTCAGTGCTCTGTCTCTGTCTGTGTGAACTCCTCCTTTTCCTGACATATCTCTCTGCTTTGTCTCAACAGCTCTGTTATGTTTGTTATGAATCTCTGTTTTGGGATGACATGCAGAGGGATGAAGGGACAATGTGACCATTCAGATGGAGCGTAGGTTTCTATGGTGATGTACTGTAGGTGAGCAGGAAAGAGCAGCCAGCTGGCATGAAACAGGAATAAAAGAGGATCACAAACACAACACTGCACGGATAAATCCATGACGAACTGAATGAGTGACAGCTTGGGCTGGTTTTATCAAAAAATTTTGCTTTGAAACTAAAATCAAACCGTTACTGTGTTTCTTGCAAATTGCTTAAACCATTTTTTTCCTCCACCGTAGACCAACCTTGATGTCTCTGTTCCCAGTTGGTTAACCACAGCAGGACAAGGATTACTGGATGTGACCGAAACCACCGCTTCAAAATGTTCCTTTAAATCCAGCAGTCAAAAACAACAAAACCCACAAAAGAGACAGTTTAAGCGTTGCCTGGAGTAATCCAGATGCTTTGGTTTTTTAACCAGTGATCAATAGGAACTTTCAGCCAACACACCCAGACAGAATAATGAAGAAATGTTAGATCAAACGCACATTTACCTCACATTTACCTCAGTCATGTCATGTCACATTACCTCATGTCAACAGATGTGTCATGGTTAATCTTTGAACATGATCAAGAATCTCTCCCACAATGCCTTCTACCAGAATATTATTAATTATTATATACTATAAACAGCTGCAGAACTGAAGAAAACCTAAAAATATTTTCTTTTCTGAACTTACTCAGTAGCTAAAATGTACCCAAGTTGCACAATTTCTTTGAATGCTTTTTTTTTTTTTTTTAAACCCCAAATTGCTTCATTGCTTACATCAAAGAAGGCACACGAAGGCCTGTAATCTAATCTGGGCATTTATGCAACAGTGGTGGATAGACAATTAACGAAATTAAGAGATCAGAGCATGCAAATCAAATATCTCTATTCCAACTATAATTCCCCCTTTTCTCTCGTCATCTGTTGAATCCAAGTAAAGTCTGACAATGATTAAGTGTTGAGCCTCACAGCCCCCAGCCCAGTTGGCAAAACAGCCCACTGCTAATCCAGTAAGCACTCGAAGTGACTCATAATGAGATGAGAGAGGGGAGGCTCAAAATAAAGGCAGCTCCAGAGGCTAAAATAACAGGTGGTTTGGATCAGAAAGCCACAGATCAAGATGGGAATACCACTGATTACACTGATTGATCCATCCATCCACCATGTACTGGGATAGGATCCAAGCAGTAGAGTATGTAGAATTCAATATAACTGATAACATGTCATTATAAGCCTGAACCTACTGAATGATGACTTAATAATAATAATAATAATAATAATAATAATAATAATAATAATAATAATAATAATAATAATAATAATAATAATAATAATAATAATAATAATGACATATTAAAGTAATTTAACGCTGTGATTCAGATGGTGTTTAGGAAAATTAATTTTCTAGCATTAACAATAACTAATCTCTGTGGTTTGGCAGGCTTCCCGGGTCTATGGTGATGTATGTAAACTGGCGAAAGCAGGCTACAGCAGGAAGATAACTGGATGCTGACAGAAGTCAATGTTGCTACAGGCAGGAGTGATGGAAGAAGACAGGCGTGCATGGAGGAATGCCGCGTACAAGGTGTGCTCCAAATCCCTTTGTCACCCAGAGTGTCTCATTAGCATTTTGGGTAGATGTCTGGTTAAAAATAAGCTTCAGAGCTTGCTTTAGACAGGAGGTAGTGTAGCATTTGTTGGCAGTATATCAGTACCTCCCAAGAAATCCCAGAATGTCAAAAAACAAAAAAAATTATCAGACCTCGCTGGAAAAGAAAAAACACATTGTTCTGGATGTCACATGCTCATACTTTTAAAATGTAAAACATCTAAAACCGGTCTCCGTGTCCCCAGGTGATCGTCTGGCTTCTCAGAAGTTCATTTTGGAATAGTGGGTTCTTCAAGCTTTGCTGGACACATTGCTTTTCAAAGATGGTTTCTTTAAAGCTTGAATCACATAATATGGTATATTTTCCACTGTTTTTGTTAGCTAGTGAGCGCTTTCTTGCAAACAAAAAATTACTTCCTGCTGACACCTCCAACATATGTCCTTTAAAGTAGTCATGAACACAGATCATCCAAAGCCCTGTTTCCAATTGTCCTTTCTGCTCTCAACACACAGTGGGTCACTAAATCTGCCACCGAATGAGCAGAATGAACGATACAGCACAGGTCAGGGCTGTTTAACCATAGCCGGGAGCGAACGACGGATAACAAACCCGACTGCCTGAAACTCACTGATCACTGCTAATGAGTGATTTAACGATTTGGCCGGGCTTCTCCTGTCTCATTGGCTGTCTAGTGATGTAATTTACCCTGGGAAATGATGCGATCAATGTAGGCAACATTTTTCTTTCCATACATTAACAAAGCATATAACATAACACCTTACTTCCTTCTCCTGTGCTCTTCCCTTCCCATTCTCCTGCCATTTTGTCATCCCTCCTGCCATCAGCCGGCAGACACCCCAATATCAGCTGGGTCCTCAGGATTTTATCCTGTTAAGGGGAGTTTTCCTTGAACACTAGAGAGCAAATGTCAGACGTTGACCATGAATGTCATTTCAAAATTATTCTCCGATTTCAGGAAAAAAAAGTACATATATATGTGTGTGTGTGTGTGTGTGTGTGTGTGTGTGTGTGTGTGTGTGTGTGTGTGTGTGTGTGTGTGTGTGTGTGTGTGTGTGTGTGTGGAGAAGTGCTTTGGGGTTACCATAGAAGTTGCATAATTAGTTTCTTGGCTCTTCTCCACTCTTCGCTTCTCTTCACGGCCAATTTCACGCTCACATCTTCCTCTTCCTCTCCATGTAAGTGACACAGTGTGCAGATCCGGAGTTTCAAGTTCAACCATTGCCTGAAGAAAAGTAAGCCTAAGCCTGCCTTTTAGAAATTTGCATTCTGCAGATCTCCAACATAGAAATTATATTGTATTGTGTATGAAAAAAAATATTGAGTCTCTTCAAGTTCTTTCATCAATAACGTCAAAATCATGCTCTTATAATTATTGGGAAAGATCCAAACAATTCCAAGACAGTACCCAAAATTGAATTACTGTTAAATTCTCCATGTCTCAAAGCTTGAAATTCATTGAAGAACACTTAAATGCACATTTGCTAGCCATATCCCATCAGTTAGAGATCAAACTGAGGGCATGATGAATTAATAATAGTTTAAACTCCTGAGATTCCCTTAGCTAATTGACAGAGGAGAGCCAGAAAAGATCAAGAAGTATATAAAAGCTTTTTACTCAAGGTTCATACATGCAGATGCACACATAAACACTTTCATTTGCACACAGTGTTTTCTGCATTAAATTCTTCCTCCTTTCATTGCCATTAAGAGAGAAACTAGAGAGGTACAAGATGAGTTGATCACAGGTTGTCAGTTGTTTATCAAAGTAGTTTTTGAGCATTGTGGTTACAAAACACCCTAATCACCCACACGCACGCTGTCAGTGAGGTCGATAGGTAAAAGTTCTGTAAAGGAGGGTGAAAAATGGGGCATAGGTGCAAACAGGAGTGGCAACACTGTCATAGTTATTTGTCAAATTCTATCATTTCTGAAATAAAAGGCAGAGTAGGGATAATGGCATACTCGACAGGAGCCGCTGGAGCGTAATTTTCAACTGAAGGAGATGCTTTTAAAAGCATGCAAAAATAAATCAGCAAGGCAGCAGCGAGCGACAAAACCAGCTAAAATGAAACTGACTCGTTACAAATTACTTAAAAAGTCTCTGTGGGTGCACAGGCAGCCATGGGAGGGTTTGAGAAGGAGCCTGTCACAAATGATGCAGCGGTAACAGCAGCTGGAGGAAGACTGGAGGAGCCACCGAGCTCCAGCTTTTGAACTCACAGGAGGCAGAAGCAGACAGCAGGGCGACGTGACTCTAATGACAACAAATACATAATATCGTCCCTCGTTGCTGCAGGTTATGCACATTAATTTATCCTAAAGATCTAAAGAACCAACCACAAGGAAACTTTACTTCATGTAAAAGAAACCGTGGGCAACAAATGAAGGAAAAGACAATTAGCACTACAAGAGGAACGAGGGAACCACTCCAAGCACCCACCTGAGGGTCTTCCAGCATTCTCCATCTGTGCTTCTCTCGTTTTTTTCATCTAAGTTATTCCAACCCTCCTCCCATTTTCAAATGTACGCCAGTCATTACCAACTCACTGGGACACCGGCCAAAGTGGAATGCTAAAAATCAAATGGTAGGGTGGGACTGAATCATGTGAAGGAGGTGGGGGAGAGGAGGAGGACCAGAACACAGTAAGGGAGAGAGATATATAAAGAAAGAGACAGAAGTAAGACAGCTCTGAGCACTGTCTCGTCCCTCTCTTTCTATGTGTGTCTCTGGTTAAATGTCTCGCTGGCTGGTGCCCTCCCCATTCCCCTCATTATGTCCATCTGAGCGCGTCTGCCAAGCCAGCGAGACGACAGGAAAAAAGAAAATAAGGCTTATTTGGCCCTTAGACTGGACACCTGCTGCACACTGACTGTGGACCCGTGCACACTTTGTGTGCTGGGGGCTGTAGTGTGTGTGTGTGTGTGTGTGTGTGTGTGTGTGTGTGTGTGTGTGTGTGTGTGTGTGTGTGTGTGTGTGTGTGTGTGTGTGTGTGAGAGAGTGAGAGAGAGAGAGAAGGAGCGAGAGAGAAGGAGTGAGAGAAAAGGAGCGAGAGAGAACCTTTCACGTCAGCCAGCCAGAGCTGCAGATTATTGCAGCTCCACTGGAACATCCTACTTCATCCTTCTCCTAACCCCAGCAACACCTCCGCATCCTCCGTTCCATTCCTGCTTATCCACTTCTCCTTCCTTCACTATCTACCTCTATCCCACACCACCTTATTTCCTTGCCAAATGAACTTGCAAAACTCTTTAAATTCAATTTTATCCATCTTAACAATCGATTGCAGCCCAGAGGAAGATTGTCAATCTCTGGGTCTCGCCAAAAAAAAAAAGAGCCCATCAAAGCGATGTACATAGAGATGGCCCCAGGGTGCTTTCATGCCCAGATAAAAATAGTCAGACTGAGCTAGGAAGGGAGAAATGGTGTGATAATTAACACCAGTGGGTCCGGCCTCACATCTGTGTCAATAATCAGAAGCGCTCAGAAACCACGCTGACTGTCAACCACTGTTATAACCACTGAGTATGAAGGCAAAAGCTTTGCTCTCTGCTCCTCTGGCATGGCAGTGACGTTTAATTAAGATGTTACACTGAGTCCAGATCTGCTCCAGGGAGGCCTGCGCAAAAGCAGAGGGTTGTCAAACACTCAGGGTGAAGACGGAGCGCATCTCTGGAATTTATCTAATTTCTTTGCTCTCAGTGTGTGTGTGTGTGTGTGTGTGTGTGTGTGTGTGTGTGTGTGTGTGTGTGTGTGTGTGTGTGTGTGTGTGTGTGTGTGTGTGTGTTGTGTTCTTGTACTTGCTACATACTGAGAACTAAAACTCATTCTACTAGCAAAGTGAATAGGGTAAAGGGCTAGGTAATATACAGTATTATGCCCATGAAAGTCCTCACAAAGATAGTGCAAAGGTGTGCGTGTGTGTTAGCAAGATGAAACAATGCAAAATCATTCACAAGTTTTACAATAAGAAATAGCTGCAACATAACACATTTAATTGGTGTCCCTCACCTAAACAAAATGTGACATGCACAACAGAAAATTCAAATATTTAGGTGTATTCCTTCTACAAACATAGGTTGGGTTATATTTTTCACACTATCCATTCGTCAGTTGTTACATCCATATCCATAATTTCCTGTTGTCTTTTTCTGGGGGCTTTATTCTGTTGTAATCAGTTCGGCCCATCTACATAATAATGAAGCATCAAAACAGGCTTATCCTTTCCAATACCTCTTCTTGTTTCTGCATCTAGTTTGTGCACATATATTTTTAATGTTACAAATACAGCATATCAGCAATCATTATAAAGTAATTAAATCACTAAAAGGTCTTAGAAGTAATTATCACCCTGCTGAATAGCTGCAGTATATCTTTCTATACCTTCACTTCAGTCTTTGTGCATGTGTATGAATGACTGTATGACACAAAGGTCAGTGGCAGCAGATTACACCAACTGAAGTGCCTCACCCTATGCAGAGCTGCACCTGCTGTGTGAGGCAAGATTAACAATGGCCACATAGTGCTCAACAACTCCTGAACAAGCAGCGTCATTCCCCGCAGCGTTCACACACATGCAAACACACACACACACACACACAGGCTAGCGGTTAGCCTGCGTGTGTGTTTGGCATATCATATCTTAGTGTTAATGCGCTTCGTATTTACATTTGTAGAAAGGTAACACGCGGAAAGATGGTGTTAAGTTACAGCAATGAGTTCATCCCTTCCAAGGACAAGTAAACAATAAGCTACAAAACAGCATATCCTCCAGACTTGCAAAACAAATCGCTTCCCACCAAGCAATTTGGCGCCTACAAATAAATACAGATGAGATATCAATGGTCCTTTTTGACCTTTATCATTGTGATTTGTGTGCAGAGCAAGCGCGCCCTAATTGCATTAGCATCTCTGCAGGTTTACTTAATGTTCCAGAAGAGAGGGAATTCTGATTCAGCAGGCAGATGGGATAACAATCCCTTCTTTTTGTGTACTAAATTGTGCTCTGTGAACTGTGCGAGCATGCCCGTTTTGTCTCACTCACTTATTTTAGATTTATTAGCTCAGTCACACAAGCCAAAACATCTGATATGCAATTTTGCTCTATCAGCAAAGAAGCGATTCAGATGTTAGATCTTATAATTGTTCATGGTACAAATGCTGCAATATCTTTTCATCCATCTACAATGCAGGTCTTCAACACCTCTCCCTGCTCTTTGTGGCTTCCATTACAGAAGAACTTCACTTGCCCTCTCTCTGAATTCTTCACTCCTGCTCCCAGCAAGCGTCCCTGGAGAGGACCACTACTCCTTCTTTCCTTTTATCTTGAGCGTGAGGCATCTGGAGAACAGGCTCTGTCTCTGCCCCTTTCCATCACACTCAATAATTGTGACGTTCACTCAACCCTCCATCCTTTCCACAGCCTCTCTGCCTTCCTTTCTCCCCACCTCTCCTCAGTCCCACCTGGCTCGCCCTCCATTTGCAAGATGTCACAGCTTCTAAACACACGACTGCAATTGGTCATACATCTTTCATTCATGTCTATCTCTTTCTAATTGTGTTCTTCCTCGGCATCTGCACTGGGACTACGAAATGTAAGTGGGGATGTTTGACGTTATCGATAATGATTTCAACAGGACAATTTACTTAACTGTCAGTAATTTCTTTACACCCCAACAGAATTTAAAGTTAAACATTAATGGTATCAAACAAGAGCTCAGTAGGGTGCAGTGCAGTGCTTTAACATGTCACACCCTCCTATCAAATTTCCCTTCAAATAATTTAGTAATTTTCGCTACTCAAAGGCCCAATTAGAAGCATTAAATGCATTGAGTATTATGACAGTCACTTGTCCACTGACACCAGTTTTTCCAGTATATTCTGACATTACCACCAGTCACAGAAAGTGCAATATTATTTATATGGAATAAATAAACAGATGTGAGGGGTGTACCCAATCAGTCACACTAACACAGCCTCTCAGCGTGACACAGAGTAGATCAGCCTGCAGCCTTAAGAACTGCTCCCACACTGCAGCCAATTAAAGCTGCCTCTTTCCAGTTCAGCAACTCTGCACTAATATCTTCAACTGGGTCATCCTGGGGTGAGAAAATGAGCAAGATGAAGTGACAAAATGACAGAATAATTCAACAAAAACAAGTATGACATCTTAACCATATCGGACAAAAATTTCTGTGTCTCTCCGGTGGAAGGATGACTGTCATCATGAGACTTTCTACCAAGCTAAGCAGACCCATTATACAGACACCCGAAAGTCTGAAGAAAATAGGAAAAAAATATAGGAACTAATAAATGAAAGTGAGAAATGGTGGATTAATAAAATAAGTGTCTACAAACTATTCATGAAGTGAACAGTAGCGGGAAGGCTGCTTAGACTGGACAGCTGAGTATGATTTACACATAAACTCAGAGCGGATTTAAATCATGAAGGTGAAGGGCTCCGAGGCAAATTAAAAAGTTTCCCGCTTTTAACAATGTCAGAAGCAGAAAGCAGAAACGTTCTGCGCCCACTGTTTTCTGCAACCGTTGCCAAAGTGCTTGACCTTAGTTCTCCACCCCAGTATTTGACGATGTGAGCAGCGTGGAAATACGAAAGCTTTATCCAAACCCTCAGTAAGCGGACATAGGGTGGAGGAAGCATAGCGAATACAAGGAGCTTCTATTTATTTAACCCTCATAGGCTCATATCACAAAACAACCCTCCTAAAAAATTAACCTTCAACAGAACAGAAGAGTAGAATCTGTTCTTTTGGTTAAATGCTTGTCTTTCTGCACTATGATCCAAATAAATATCTTTCATCCTCACTAACATCATCTAGATTTTGTAGGGTTAGGGTTAGGGATTAGGGTTAGGGTTAGGGTTAGGGTTAGGGATTAGGATTAGGGTTAGGGTTAGGGTTAGGGTTAGGGTTAGGGTTATTCATTCTTCAGGCCCTTCAGAGATGTTGTCAACTGAGGCCTAAAGTGTTGTGTTAGCACACAGATACAGCATAATCGGGATTTATAAAGAAAAGCTGCTAGTGTGAGCACTGATGTTGTGTGAGCAGATTTTAATGGAAAGTTCTGATGAAATTATTCTTTAAATGCAACACAGGACCCTGCGACAAAAATTAAAGAAGGTGGAGAAGATGAAAATTATGAGAAGATGAAGCAATCCAAGATCTCCAAAGAAATACAGCAAGGCATTCAGTCCAGCCCCAGAGCAACTGTACACCCCGTTTGAGAACAGATAGCAGTGCAAAAGCTGGTACTGTGGAGATCCTCAAGAGAACATCTTTGAAAGAAGCTTTAGGTTTTTTTTAGATCGGGAGTTCCACAGTCCTGCTGGCGCTGATGACAAGATGTAGCATCACTGATTCTGCCACACTGAACAAGAGTGATGAAATCAATTTTTAAGCATTTATCACCGCAGAGTTACATTAACAATAGATTTAATCAGCCCACCAGGAATCCAGACAGCTCAGTCATGTTGGGATGTTAGCTTTGTGAGACGCTACAATGTAAAACTGAATCACCGTGCTGTCAGTTTTCTTCTCCTTTTTATCTGCATTGACAGTTAGAAATTCCTAGCTGTACAACAGCACAGTGAGTAGATGAAGACTTTTTAATTTTTCATACTCACACAGTACTTTTTCTTAAAAAGCATTCAACATTTTTCTAACCTCATACGTGAAAGCAATCAGACTGCATTTACTAGAATTCTAGAAATGTAAAACATGATGATATACCCAGCATTTATAAAGTCTTGAATTCATCAAGAAAGGAAAAAAGTGGACATATGAGAATATTTTCACTTCTTTGTTATGTCTCCATTACAGCATTTCCCATTATAGGAGGATTCACCACCATCGCGATTTAGAATTGAAAAATTCCTTCTCGCTAGGTAGGAAAAAAACGCCACTAACTGAGAAATGGAACTAAAATAAAAATGAGCAGCTGATTATGCACCACAGCTTCCAGACATAGAAGCAAAACAAACTGTAAAACTTAAGAGTGATTACACTGCAAATGGCACATTTGAAACACCGTCTTCCCTAAGTTCCATAGTTTACAAAAAGAAACTTTTACACCCAATAAAAATATATAAATAAGTAAATAAATAAAAATACTCTTCAATATTAGATGGTCACCCAGTTAAGCCATCGCCTCTTTTTTATAGGGTAGATAGATATGATCTCTTACACTTTTTCTATAGTTTTCAGGTTCAGTTTATACGTATGCTATATAAACCAAAATCTTTAAAAAAGCAAATTAGTTGCATTTATTGAACAAAGAAATGGACTCAAATATTCATCCAAATTGAAAGATTCTTTGGAACAATGTGGTCTTCCTGAAGGACTAAACTAGAATGCAAAACAGTCAACATTGTCTGAAAAGGAGTGAACATGTATTAGTATGCAACATAGGCCCAGTCAAGAGTGAAGGAGATCCAGAGGCAGGAGGCTGGCACTTTCACTAAGACGCTGGACAGGACCGTGTGAGATATCGATCGGCAATTGGCTACTCAGTACTGCACTCCAAGCTCCATCATTGTCAGGGCAACATTCTGTCATTCCCTCTTTCTTAGACGTTAATTTATGGTATGGTAATTTATGGTAGCACATTGTGATCATCCTGCGCTCTGCTGTGACGGCTGTCATATTTACAGGAGAACATTTATATCTCCGACAGTGTCGGCTGCACACAGGGGGAATATAACTCAGCCCAAACCAAAAGGCAGATAAATGTCTACACTCTCCCTTTTATTTGTATGAAATGTCTTTCTACAATGTTGACCATTTGTCTATCTCACGCTAACAACAGTCATGTACATATTTATCCTTGATTTAGCCTTCACCCTGACATTTTAGTGCTGCATTATTCTAATAATAGAGCAGGAAATTATGAGAAATCCTAATTAAGAGGCTTTTCAGCTTCAGCAAGAAGCTATTTAACTGTTCTACTCAACCTTATCAGAGGAAATCCAGATGTCCTTGTCAGAAAATCGGGGTTCTTTTGACAACAAGGCACCAGAGGACAGTTTTTCACTGAAAAGTATAAGTTCAGTCATTATCACGATACAGAGGTTTACTGGGGCAATCTGGTTACATGAAATAAAAATACTATTTGCTTACAGAACCATTAATTGGCTCTGCGGCAGTGAAGAGATTCTCTGTCTGTGAAAATACCACACATAGCACGTACTTTCTCAAAGAGGCAAAGGAGCAGAAAGGGCACAAAGGTTATCAACGTCCTATTGTGGAGAAACACAATAAAAAACAAAGGAGCATAAAGCTGCCACATCTTTTTATCTGTCTAGTAGAATTATGTTTTGAGGAGGTTATTGGAGGGCTGGAAGTCTGGGCTTTTACATCCGAACCCTTGCTAAAATGTAATTTTTAATTCATTTGCATCTCTCATCTGCAGCATATCCATCATGTTTGAAACACCTTTAATCAAACACATACATTAGATATCAAGGCAGCACAGAAACTTCTATCCAGTATCCAATTCTGATTCTAGTTGTTGGAATCTGACCTTAATTTAACCATCGATTATTGAAAAGCATCTTCCTGTCTTCTTTGAAAAACTGTATTCCAGGATGTAAACAAAATCTGCTACATTAATGCAGAATTCCTGGCTGACAGACATGGAACAAAACTACAATTTTTATCTATGGTAGTGTTGCATCATTCGACAAACTGCTCGGAGTAACACATCAATGCTGTACATGAGGAGGTTTCACGTGTGTAGAACACAGAATGACAGGGCAATAGCAAACATTTACTATCACCTTTCTGGGGCAGTTGATCTCATCTTTTATGTAAACAGTTTCAAACATCTGTTTTCTTTCTTTTTCACAGCGATTCTGTGTTGCCTGTTTCTTCCAGAATGAGCTGCAAAATTCTGCACAAATGTGAAATCACGTTCCCGTCGTCTTCTCCTGACTCGATCACTCCACAGTGTTGTTACTGCTCTTAAAGGGTTCGAAGGAGGATGGCAATCACACCCAATTACAGCTCTGTAGCCATTATATAAACAAGCTCGACTCCATGGCAGTATGGTACACCTGTGATGAACAGGAGTAACGTTGCAAAGAGAGAAAAGAGCTTGAATAAGCAGTTCAAAGCGGTAGCAGCATCAGGCAAAAGTGAAGACTACAAACGTCTCATCTCCAACCACAAAGCAAACTCCCTTGTTAACAGGTGGGAACAGTGAAAGTAATCCTAGCTCCTGTCAAGGGAGATGTGAGGATTTATTACTTTAAATCTGACAGATCCGGCAGGAATTCACAGTCTTTACAAAAAAGGGGAAAAAAAGAATCCCACTTTCAACATTAGTCTAGCTCTGGATTTAGAGTAATCATTTGCACTTCTTATGCCAAAATACCAATATTTGGAATCAGGGTAGTTGAGAATGTTTCTTAATAGGAAACATAGCATGCAAAATTCAGTTTGACTGGCAAAACAAATCCCATTTCTCATCTAAAGTGGCACACGGGACCTTATATTGTAACAACATATAGCCCAGAGAGAAGGTGCCTAATCTGAGAGAGACGACCTCGTTTGGATCTCATTTCCCAGTGTTATTCTCTTCCAATTCCTACATACTGAATACATTAAACATGTTGTCTACAAGAGGCTGTAGAAAAGTGTTAACAGAAGAATTGTGATTAACTTTTTTTCCTCCATGGATGGGTGGTGAATCATGACTAATGTTAGGGTATCCTTATGGAAGTACACAACAGTGGCATATGTACATCGTACGTGTTTTCACCAGGGAATCTTGAAGCGGGTGTAATTAACTCTTAAAACTTCAGGTAGCAGGAATAACTTGACAGTTGCTTTGTTTACCTCTTTCGCCTGACTACACATCAGTGTCTCAGGCAGAACAAATTAGGAAGTTTATACAGCGTTAAGCAGTATTAGCGGAGCATGGAAACTATAGAGAAGAATGATTTAAAAAGCTTTAGAAAGAAATGGCAAATGAACCAAATGAAAGTGGATGGAGAATGGAGAACTATGAGGAGGAAACAGACTGGACGGAGCGGATCAGAGTCCAACCTCTGTCATGGACTGACAGAACTAGAGAAAGGGTGCCTGCCCCTGTCTTCTGAATGTCCCGATGATGATGACCCACAGTGAACCACAGGATCTCTGTAAGTGAAGGCTATTACAGGCAGAGTCAGACAAATGAGAGCCTGTACCCACTAAACCCCAACAAGGCCCAGTTCAAACAGTATGAGGCACCAAGGAGAACCGAGATAAAACGTCTGTCAGTGCCATCCTTCCCTACTCAAGCATGCTTGCGTTAATGTGCTGAAGGAGTTAGCAGCAGAACACGTAGTGACACGTTCAATCCTGTCACAATACCAGAAGGGGAATTAAAGGACACACATTTGCCCTCTTCCTCCTCTCTGCCAGCACTTTCCAGCTCCTGGCCTTGCAGTTTTGTACGTCTGGGCAGTGATAATGGCGGGCTGTCCGTCACGCAAGGTCTGACCTAGATTTGCTGCGAGGAGGAGGAGGAGGAGGAAGACAGCACGTGGGTTGATCAGGAAATCTCGGCCTTTCACCCAGGGGACCTATCTTAAGCCATTCCCCTCCCATACAGTGTTCAGCAAGGAAGGCGTGAGCAAGCCCTCCTTTTCTGGCTGAACCATTGCAGGGAGGAACCACCGAGACACCTTACTGGAGTGTGAGATCCAGAGGGAAAAAATGTATAGATTTCAATCTGCAATAAAATATGTAATTATCAATTTTGCCTGTATGAGAATCAGACAATTTCCAGGATGGAAGACCAACCACACCTCACTGCACAACTACAGTCACCAGGAGAACAGTTAGAGCTCGTTCTTTATGGTCACATTCGTTCTGTCTGATGGTTAGCACAGTCACGTCCCAGTGAGAAGGTTCCAGGTTGGATCTCAGGCCTTTTCATATGTAGCTTGCATCTTCTATAGAGTATCTATGAACCATATATGTAGTTATTTCAGTAGCTATAGCTAGTCTGTAGCTATAAACTGAAGCAGAAATCACTTTAAAGTCAAAATAACTCCGTTCCCAATAGGATGGAATTACTTTTCCAGTTGTCATTTGAGCACTAACTGCTGATGCTAATGGATGTTAGTTCGCTACTATCATCATTATCATCATCTTTATCACCGTGCAGAAAGGTCTGTCGTTTCCACCCTTCTGCTCAGATTGGATCCTCTCTGCCACAGAGGTTCAGCCAGCTCTATATGTCCTGTATGTCCTTCATATGTCCTTGGAGGACATCATGACTGCAGTGCTTCACTGTCTCTGTGGGAGGTGTCTCAACCGCAGGGGGAATCGTACATGCTTCTCTGTCTATCTCTTGCTTATCTCAGTCATGCACACTCCTGCTGTCACCTCCCACTGCCCCCCCAAATCTGTCAAATGCGACTCCTTCGTTCAGCTCTGCTATGCACTTTGTCTTTTTGCACAAAGGCACACTTCTCTGTCTATTGCATGGATTTTTACTGGTGAATTCAGCTATCGTATCTTTTGGAAATGTAATCCCAGCTGACTATAGCTGCATGTAACACCTTTAGAGAATTTGTCTTGGTAATTAAGAGGCAGGTAAAAGCCTCTCTTTTCTGCCATCCCAAATCTTCCTGCCACACTAAAGATGACATAAATATCCATATTTTAAAATTGTTTATGACTTATTGCTACTTCATTAAATGGAGGGGGAAAAATGCTTGCATAGAATCTGTAGGAGTATGAGTCTTTAAGGCAGCATCCCCCAACTGATTTCAGTCTTTTTAACAGTAGAGTTGGAAGCTGGAGAAGGCCAATTAACCTCCTGTAAAATTCTTGCCTGTGACAGAAAAGGATGCATAAAAGGAAAAGGAAAGAACACAATATGCTGCACATCTCCACCCTGTTCTTTCTTAAATGATCACCAGCATTCCTTTTTCATAATTCATCTTATGGACATCAAATAAATAGAAATGCCAGAGCACAAAAGAAGGAATTATGGACAACACATAGAGCGCTCAGAGGCACTGAGCAGAAATGGTCTCAGTATGCTGTGTCAAATGTTCTCTCAGACTCCTCATGGCATACAAAGTAGGTCTAAATGATTAATGAGAGGAAACAAAGCTTGTTGGTTGTTTATTGTAGATAAGTGCTCCATAAAGTAAAGCCTAACAAACTTGACAGGAACAAAAATCTTCAAAGTCCCACATTTTTCTTACAGGAGCAGTTTAAACCTGGGGGCTATACAAACGATCAGTGCTTCTACAAAAGAGCTTGACAAAGCAGTGGGATATTTTCTGCTTACCTCCTGCTGGAGGATCGTCAGAACCCAGCACCCACAGCTGAGCAAATGCCTTTCCGTCTGATAGAAGCACCTGGTAGTCCTCATCAATCATTCTGCCATCCAGAGCTGCCAGAAAGCACCCTAAAACTGCACAGCTTCAGTCACATGAACACCAAAACCTCTGCAGCCAATTCAGAGAGGCATCCCAGTCCAGTACCGTACACTGTACAGTACTGGCGCTGTGTGACACTGCTCTCCACAGCAGCATCATGCCTCAGTGATTATGTTTAGAATGCACACTGAAGTTAAAATATAGGAGAGGCTAAAAAAGGGTGGCGGACATAGTCGTAGTGAACACACACAATAGCAGCGCTGCGCTGCCCACTCTTGGTTTCTGCCCACACTTATTTACTATGATACCTTCTTTCAACATCTGCACTCTTCATCAGCAGCACTTTTTCAAAGCCAAGACTGGAGACAAGCGCTCGGGGCAGCAGAAGCACTCCTCGTCTCCTTTCCTCATGTACTCTCTCTCTCTCTCTCTCTCTCTCTCTCTCTCTCTCTCTCTCTCTCTCTCTCTCTCTCTCTCTCTCTCTCTCTCTCTCTCTCTGGCTTGATCTTGCTCTTTCCATAGTTCTCTCTCCTTTTTTTGAATTTGAAAGGTCTCTGTGAATGGCCTGTGATAAAAGACTGAACTCAATGGGAGTGTGATTGCAGAGATAGCGCTGGCGGCCCAAGGTGCCATCGGAAACGCACACTCCGCCCTGGAAAGCTGGTTGCCATTGTCCCCAGCATCAGAGAGATGCTCAGTTTAACAGATTCTGTCTTCCACAGATATTCAGTAGGTTTTTCAGTTTTTCAGTAAATTAAAAACGTTTAGATACAAGATTGTGATAACACAGGCATGAGTATCAAGTAAATTGCAACCACACACACTGTCCTGGTCCTTTTAAATTAAATGCATAGTATACAAGCAGACTTAACATGGAAAAATTGACATAATTCTAAAATTTGTTTAAATTTTCAAAAGGAAATGCAAGGTCTCTGACACACCTGCTCTTTTTCACATTTCCTATCCTACATACATCACAAAATTGCTTCTTTTTCAAGCTTGAGTTTAAGTAAAGTGATTATGTCAGAGAAGGAAGCATAAGATGGTGATTGTGATAATAAGGT
This sequence comes from Arothron firmamentum, assembly GCA_016586285.1. Lineage (NCBI taxonomy): Eukaryota > Metazoa > Chordata > Actinopteri > Tetraodontiformes > Tetraodontidae > Arothron > Arothron firmamentum. The sequence continues at coordinate 249,939 of BJFM01001335.1, forward strand.
AAAAAGCAGATGTGACTCCTCATGAATGAGAAACAGGTGTAAATCCAGATCCAGACAGCTCAAAGCCATTCACCAATCTATCTCTAAGGTAAAGACTAAAAAAAAGAAAAAGAAAATCTGAAATACTGCATCAACAGGGTAAATAAAATTTAAATGACAAGTAAAGTCTGAATTTAAAACACCTATAAGGACATTGTATATTGATCGCCAGTTACCTGCTGCACAACCGGCAGGCCTCCCCTGCTTATAGGCTCCATTTTTCTGTGCTGATAACGTTGCAATTACCTCCGCTGGTCTAAAGCTGCAAATAACGCATTAGAATGGACATGCTCTTGACTTATCTCAACGCAAAAAAACTATAACAACAGCAATTTAAAACTCCATTATTGTGCACCGTTTAGTACCCACATTTTCAGGGTGCACGAACACGGGTTTCTTGGGTTCTAAGGAATCAATCACTGAGATATTTTCCTCACGATTTAAAGAGATTTAAGTGAGGTAGTCATCCATCCTGCCGCTCTGAAGCAAAGCCTTGCAGGACCTCGGAGCTCCAGACAGTGACACCAACATACAAGGGTTGTCAAGTGAGCGTCATGCACGGATAGGCTGTTTTTTGTGAGGTATGAAAAGACTACATGAGGTTGAGGATGCAAACAAGGAACAGTGGGCTCCAGCAAAGCTGTGTGTGTGCCTGAACTCCTGCATGAAACTCCTACTGACACAGCAGAGAGAAAAGAAATCAATACTGACTCACGATACATCCAGGCAGCATCGAGTACATTCAACCATGAAGAAGGAAAAAGGGAAAAGATGAGGTACCAAGCATGAAGAACACAAGACAGCAATCAGGCACATTGTGAAGGTCGACGCTGTTGCTGTTGTACAGTTTCCTTACTTCCCTAAACGCACAATGATGTTCTTCCTATGCACAACTGTGACCTTTTTCTGCTGGATCCCACTGCTCATTCCTCAAAAACAAAACCTTCCAGCGCATTTGTAGAAGTGACAAACCCTTTAACTGTGGAACTTCAATTCAGAAAGAAATGCATTGTGCATGTCAATGCAAGGACTTTTCATATTAAGTAAAACTAAAATAAATGTTAAATATTAAAACTAAACTATTAAGTAGCTCCTGCAAAGGTTGATATTTTCAGCGAAGCTCCTGGTGACTGTGAACTGTGAGAGCAAGACGCGTAGGTGACCAACATCCTTGAGGAATGAGTGACATCTGAAATGCACAGCTCAGCTTCTCTGAGGCATCTGCAGCAAGTCTCATTTGTATTCAGCTATGAATCATTCAAACAGAGCCTGCTGTCATTGTCAGCAGGTGAGTAGGACACACATACACGCACACTAGCTCATAAAAATCTGTAGCAAATGTTCAATTTGCTACAGTAAATGTCAAGGAGAGCAGCAGATTATTATATACTGCACAAAAAAACAAAGGAAATTAAGTGTTCCCTTATTTATGTTATTGAAGACTCATACATTCATACTCTAACTTTAAAAAAAAATGCAGAAGTTGCACAACTTAAGATTGCTGTCTCATGTGCATGACTGTTCATGTTTATCATGTCAGAGAGTTAACTTCAAACATCATTAATTATTGACGTAAAACAGTTCAAGTCCATTTCCTTTTGTTTAGTTGTCCTTGTGCACATACTCACAGGCATGCAAACAGTCCCTCCTTGACATTAATTTGTTGTATACATGAATTATCTATAGATTATGTAGTCACAAACAACAGGACAGTCACTTTTAACTGTCCATCCGTTTCTGGTGACCATCACTTCTCGACGTTTTGTGTGTGTGTGTGTGTGTGTGTGTGTGTGGGGGGGGGGGGGGG
>BJFM01001335.1:251798-272812 GCA_016586285.1 Arothron firmamentum
GGGGGTTCCAGCATCACTGGGCAAGAGCTAAGAATGCACCTCAGAGAGAAAACACACTTAGAAGCAATTTATACTCCTCAACCTAAAGCCTGTGGACTGGGGGTAGAAAAGTGCCCAGAGGAAAAACCCTGTCAATATGAAAAGAGCATGCGAGTACCGCATACTGTGTGTACCAGAATAAAACACCCCCGACTGATAACCAGTGATTTCTATCAGATTGTTCTGAACTCAGCTGGGAGCCATTATTAACGTCATCTGGAATAAAATAACTCCAGTGTGGAATGCTAACAGACATAAACAGCTGCAACATGACTTATGAAGTGCTGCTGATGTTGTGTTGACACCCACATGCAATGCAGATGTTAGTATTAATCCACGACTTTTACTCCCTGAAACAGTTGTAGTGGTTAATTCTCTTCTCTACTCAAAATGCAGTTTCACAGCACCAGAATAACACATGGCGTGACACAGAAGATGACAGACTCTATAAGTCATTGAGTGGTTTCCAAGACAACACTGGAAAAGTTAGATAAAACTACGATAAAGTTCAGAGTTGCTGTAACACCCTTTTTTGTGCCAATCCCACAGATGAGGTACAGAACATCATAATAAGCTATATATCGGTGTAGCTTATGGAAGATATTTAAAATATAATTCATAATTGAGACTATTTCTGAGAGACCAATGTCATCAGAGCCTTGACATTGAGATTACATCAATATTATGGCTGTTATATAAACAAAAAATGAAAACCGAAGCTTGTGCAATAATCTTTATACATCATGAAGCTACATAAGATCCTCAAAAAAGGGACACAAGGTCAGAAATAAGAGCTCACTACATTTCCAGGAGTCTCTTTTCTCATAGCTGCTTCATACTTCCACCACGCACTCCTTTACCTCAGTCTATTGAATTGAATACATAAATGAATGAATGCCTAAAGACTGGCAGGCCGCAACGCAGCTGATAACAGCTTCTGTGAGGTGGTGCAGGTGTTGCCAACCCCTGAAGCTCCCCACAGCACTCCATCAGTGCAGCAGTCCTGCCGCCACACAAGGGAGAGCAGATATTTTGCTATGACGGCCCTTGGCACTGTGGGGTGCCAAGTGGAACCAACCTTGCTCAGTATAAATAGCTACCTCGCAGATTCAGGACGAGTAAAAATTCCTCTGCTAAATCCGCAGGCTGAAGGAGGCACAGTGCCACACCCACCTCTGCAGAGAGTAAAATAGCTAAAGGAACAACACCTCCGAAGATCTGCCCACACATGTACAAAATAAGCAACAGCAAATCTACATTTTAATGCACACAAGCATGTGTTTCCATAGATGCATTAATATCCTGCAAAATGGCCACATTTTTAACATTTTGTTAATGCTTTGAACGATCTGGAAAAGGCAAATTATGAATTCAGAATTTAGCTGATGTGAGTGCACCAAATTTCATGAACACATGAGAAGAGTTTCCTTCTTTTTTTTTTTGCATGTGGCATTTACACAGTGCCACGCCCCTCATAACCACATTATCCTCCTTGCCGACAGGCTGCATCTTTGCTGCACCTCGACTGCCTCAACAACCAGTCTCTTGTTTCCTAGTAACTGTGGCAGGATTGTAGGGGTGAGCAGAGGGCTTCTTGTGTCTCTTAGTCGTGCCTCTCGCTCTCACTCGACATTCAAATGGTTACATGTGTACAGTGTGCATGTGCACAGTTTTTCATGCGCAAAAGTGTCAATATTTTTTGGTTTTACTGAACCTTCAAACAAGGCCATCTATATACTGCCATGTTGACTGAAATGTTGCTAACGATGATCCAGTGTAGCCTTTTAGCTGCCTGATGCAACTCTGTTGCATTCTTTCTGAAAATATATTATTATAGTTGCTGTTATTGGTGATAAATGTTAAATTGAGAAACATTTGCTGCCTTTCTGTTTCATTAATCTTTTTGCTGCTGGGATTATTACCACCAAATTCAGTCATTATAATGAAAAATAACTAGGAAAAGCACAAAAAGCACATCCAGTCCAATTCATGGTCATTTTCTCCCACTCCCTAATCTTTTTAAACACTTTTTCACTTGTAACACTTTTTTTCTGATAAAACTTAAGGAAAATGTTTTACACTTGCGCAACAGTGACACAATTAAGCTGGAGCTCCTGTCTGCACATTAATGCCTCCTGAGAAGATAAATGTTCCCACTTTCATCGATCCGGGGATGCAAAGCAAACAGGTTGGTCTCAGGAGAAACAGAAGTGACCTTTTTATTTCCATAGAGTTTATGGAAATTAGATTAGGCTCACCCATGACTATTTACGTTGACAGAAACAAAGTTTCATACTCAGCTGCTGTTACACAAATTTAGATCTATGTTCCAGATCCATGTGCTATGACATGTGTATTAGTGGGCGATAACATTTGGATCAAATAGGATAAACAACATCACACAAGGTTGAAGTAAAGCAGAGTTTCACTTACTTCAGCAAACTCAGAGTAAGAGGGAAATTGCCTCAGGCCCTGTTATTAGTGTTTAATAAAGGATTTTCAGTCTGTGTGTTGGGTAGAGAAGAAGAGCAAGACTACTGAGGCTATGACCAGAAAAAAGTGGATATTTGGATCCAGTCAAGAGCAGAAGGAGGCTAATCTGCCCAAAATTATCAATGCCGTCCTGCCTGCTTTGCATTCCTGCCAGAGCATCTCGGGAATGAAAAGCAGAAGTGATGGGAAGAAAATGCAGGAGAAAATACTCTAAGTGAGAAGTAAAAGTATTAATGCGTCCAACAACACTAGCTGAACCCAGCATCTACATTTCTTTAAACATTCCCCTTCCATTCCAACATTTTTATTTTCTTAATTTCAGCATTCATGAACAACGATGCCAGGAACAAGCCCGGAGCTGCAGGTGTGAAAAGAATACAGAATCAGCTGGTGTGAAATGAGCCTAACAATAGCGACTCATGTCAAATGTTACTGAAACCTTTTTAACCATTCATGTAGCTTTAAATGTTTGATATTGCTACAAAAACGATGTCGCTAAATACAACCGCGTGCAACACAATCTGCTCATGCTGCCGGGCCGCAGAAGCGAGCAGATTTGTAAAACCTGTTTTCACTTAACATCAGTGGTTCAACACGTATTCAACTACTCTTGGTGTCAAAACAGCAGGTGAGGTTGAAATGGATGTGCCAAAAAGAGTTGCTGCTACTGGGGAATGCATGAATAGTAGTAAAACCCAACACCCCCCAAAAGGGGTGTGTGTGGGTGTGGCCTAATTCTAGGAGAAGAAAAAAAATTGAAATAGAATTCTATTCTAATTTAAGCTTCTTACTGTGTGAGATGTGTACAATTAAAAATGTGCACTGAATGTATTAAAAATAAGATGTTTAAATCATATCATTTTGCAGATGATATTCAGTTATCTGTACTTGGGTTTGGAAATGAAACTATTATCATAATCGTCCTCATACACCCAGACTCACATTCAGCCTCAAATTTCTATTAAAAGAGACTTTTAAACATCTGAAAATGGGGGAAGATTGGCCATTACTGCAAAGTCTACAAAAAAAATGAATAAGAAAGCCAAACAGCTTTCCTTGAACAAATCTGAATATTTAACTAATTGCCTGCTACTTTTTTTAACAACAAAATTCAGTGCACTAACTGTCACTGAAGGAGAAAACAGATTGCAATTACTGCTAGGGTTCACTCTAACAGACTAATTAACTGTAAAATACACAACAAAAGGAAAAGCGTTATTATAACGGTTAAACTAAAATGTCCTCAGCGCATGCACCGCCTCACGTATGTGGATCTTTTCTATCCGTCATGGCAGCAGGCATCAGCTCTGTGCTTTCTGAGCAGGAAGCTGCTTTGACTTAGGATTTTTATGGCTTGTAGGAGAACACCTCAATACAGCCAAAGATGCTTATTGCTCACAGGCTGGATCTTGTAAGAAGAGCATTAAGGCAGAAACCTGCAAGGGCCTGTGAAGCTACTGGCGCCGCTAAAAGGAGAGAACAGATAAGGAATAATGCAGACTGGCCTTTTGTTGCTACGGTGAATTCACGTCAGGACCATGAAAATCGACTGCCAATGCAGACAGAATAATAATTAAAAATTATTTATGTTACAAAACTAGATATTTTCCTCACATGGATGCACTGTATTTCTGGACTTTACACAGACAGATTCGGTACTAAGCTCTGTGCTGATCCTGCCCTTGCTCGGCTGTACAGCTGCAGTTTTACATGTTATGTCAAGCTCCAACTTTAGTTTTATGCTAGCACACAGCCACTGATGCATAATGCAAGCTTGAGTACCAAACTTATTCAGCCTGGTGTGATTTAAACTAGGCACAGAGAAATACAAGTCACCTACAAGGTCAAGTGTTCAATTTTCTAGGGTCTTTTCAAACTTTTTATGAAAGTGAGCCATAACACCTCCACAATCTGAGGGGTGACAACTATGGACCAGCAAATACAGACATCATCTTGCTTTTCCTGCTATGACATCCTCAATCAGATTATAGATTCTGAAATAACGATTTACATGAATGGGCCACATTCTTCCCTCCCTTCAATGTCCTAAATATCAAAAAGTCACATAGAAAAAGTCTTTCATAACTGCTGAATCATTAATGATCTTCAGGGTAAGTAGTGTACTTAACACTGCAGAGAGACTCATCCTGCTGGCCACAAACCACTGAAACAGTCAGGAACCTGAGGGGACCGCCCCAGTCCCAATCATCGTCTTCGCTTGCTAATTCAGTGACTTTGAAAATGCAAAATGCTGCACATCTATCTTTACTTTTGCACAGATTTTCCTGTGCATGGCTGCTGTGCACGCGAGCTGAGGTTCTGGTGCATTTATGAAAAGAAAACAGCCTGAATCAAATCTAGATGACGTCCACATTTAACAACTATGGCACACAATCATCATCCGTTCTCCCACTTTAATGCATAAAAGGTTCAAGTATAGATTCTGCAGAATCACTAAAATCATTTTTCTATTTTTGTGACGTCTTTCCTTTTTTTTTTATCAGTGTAATACTGGTAATGCTGATAATGCTGGCAAATCTGTCTCCCGCATGCGTCTCAAATCATGCTGCTTCTTCTATCATACACCATTGCATCATCATCAGCCAATCACGAGGCAGCAGTCATGGGGCTTTGTGTGGCACAGGCCTGGGGAATAGGCAGGTGAAGGAGAGCAAACAGAGAGATCCACATGTCAACTGTCAATATAATATACAGAGATTATCTGTGTGATCCAGGTCTGAATAGGCTTGAACAACGACAAGGATATCAGATGAAGGGTAGATCAAAATCTGATCTGATGAGGGCATGAGCCAGTACAGCGATCACTGTTGAAGCCAAAATTACAACCAGCTAAACAGACAGAGCAAATATCTCTTTATGCACATTCAAATGGATTCATATACACATCTACCCTTATTTCCCAAAAGGTACTGCACATAGACTATAATATAGTTCATTTATGATGGTTTAAGATTATCATCGGCACTGAAATGAGGCGTTTATCCTCCATCCATAAAACAACGCTTTTGCAGCAATGTGTCATCACGTTGTCAACAAACGTGATGATAACACCAAAACACATATTTCAGCTTGCGTTATATAAAAGAAACTACAGCAAGGAGAAGACGGCACATTACTTCATACTCTGAGTCAAAGCCCAAATGTTACTGGACAGTGTTCACATCCCATAATCACATCCTGTTGGCACGAAAATGCATTTGATTCTCTTTTCCAAACTGATACCATCTCAGTGCGTTTTTGTCTCTCCTTTGACAAAGTACAAAATTGCTTCAGTGTGTATCGTGAAAACAGACTTTGGCCAGAGCAGCTCATACGTCAGACTGTAAATCACCTGTTCTGCTGGTGAAGGTGGGGATGTTAAACCTGGTGGACTGATTCCCATGTTGGCAGGATTATCTCAGTAACCTTACACTGCCTCGCAGAAAAAAAATGAAATGAAGAATCTCCCGGGGTCATATCAGCTTTTGCTCCAGCCTGTTAATTAAAAGGGCAGTTATTCTACTCTGCAATGTTCAGCCTTGGCTCAGTGTGGCTCCTATCTGTCCACACTGACTCCAGTTCAACAGACTTGGACCTCTGGCAGCTGGGAAAAGTCCCATTACACTGCAGAATGTGTCCACCTGAGCCTGAGCCTCAAACTGATTTTATAGGGACCGCCAGCACCTGGAGCAATGACCAGTAAAATCAGAGGTCATCCTGCAGATGACGAGAAGTCAAAAACTGGCCAAAACGAGTTGAGCGCATCAATGTTCTTCCAGCACAGCTTTAAAAATGATCACAGAGAATCCCTCACTTCATTTAAATAGCCTTCAAAAGGTATCCGGTTACTACGAACTCTAGTGTGACCTCATCCTGACAACTTACCCGTCCCGCTACGTGCTGACCCTTTTCTCGTCTTTTGGTCTTTGGATCTGTCCGTCCCTTTCATTGCCACCCTCTCTCATCGCTCCTTCACTCCTCGCTAAAACTGCCAGAATGTCCTCTAGGTGAGAGGCAGGCATGAAGAGGAGGGGAGGAAAAAAGGGGCAGAAAGAGGTGAGAGACAATCCCTGTGCTGTGTGCTTTTGCCCTCTTCTCCTCCTTTTGTCATTTGTCAGCATGCTGGTAATAATCCATCTTTACACTCTTGCCATATTGACAGTCTAATGCTTGAGCTCTCTGGTCCTGAAACACAGATGTCACCAATGACAGATGCAAATATTCTAACTACTTACACTGCAAATACACATCAAGCAGCAAAAATGCCTCTCACCAAGAATCAGACCTAAAGCAGAACCTATATTACAATAAACAGAAATACATCAGCGGGAACAGAGTGCAGCAGATATGTCCATCCATACATCATCTCATTTGTCTATTCACCATCCCATCACTGTTTCCACCCCACCCCCCCTGGTGTGTATCACTGTCCAGAGGTCACCCATGTGGCTGAGGCTGGCTTTGCATCCATTCCAATACACACACACACACACACCCACACACACACAAACACACACACACACACGCGCGCGCGCGCCTGCGCACAAACACACACTCGGAAGCACATCAATACTCTCAACACACAGTGACAATAATCACCTTAATAAGTCTCCCTCCACTCTGTTACATCCACACGCACGCTCACACCCACCAGCACCACCTGCTCCACTCATGCCCCTCCTGCTCTACAGCCCCCTCATATTTCTTGTTGCTTCCACAAATGGTGCCTCCACCCAGTGCTCCCAGCTCCCATTCTCACATTCCCCACTACTTCCAGTTTCTCCCCAGGCACCAGAGTCCTAACCTGCTGCCCATTAATGGATGCTACCTCACAGCATCACTCTCCGCCCCCCCACCCCCAGGTACAAGACGCAGAATCAAAACGATACCGTCTACACAAGCATGTATGGAGAAAGGGTTGACATGCCTTGTGATGGTGCATTGCCCATGCTGCGACACGGACCGCTGCAGCTGCAAGTGATCGCGTTTCCTGTTTCCCCTCCTCTTTTTTCCTCCTTTCCTCCTCCCTCTTCCTGTCCCTCGCCTTCTGTGTTCTTCTCAAAGTGCGAGGGCTCTCCGCGCTGCTGCCGCTCTCCGTGCGTCGGCTCGCTCCTCTCCCTCTCGCGTCCTCCTCCTCTTTGTCTCTCGCTCTCTCCGGCTTTCTCTTCCCTCCGCTGGAACCTCCTTTACGAGATGGCTGTGGTCCAGCGGCGGCGGCGCTCCTTGACAGCACTGCGCGTGTGTGTGCCTGCGAGCACGGGTGTGCGCGAGCGTGTGCGTGCGGGGGAGGTTGATGGGGAGAACCTGAGAGAGAGAGAGAGAGAGAGAGAGAGAGAGAGAGAGAGAGAAGGTATTCTCTTCAGTTGTTGGAGTTTTCAGAGTGTGTCAGAAAAAGCCCAACCTTGTGCCCAGTATACATCCACACTCAAACTCTCTTCTCCATACCTTATTTGCCATCACACATGATGGTGTTTTTCTCTCTCTCTTTTAAAGACACAGGCTGCACGCTGCATTGCAACATGCCTACGGCACCTCTCATCATATGGTAATAAAGTGGAGTCCAGGGACAACACTCCTGCGTGGAGCCCAGCAGCTGAGCTAGCAGGGGGTGGGTGAAAAAAAACCCCAGCTACTGTACTGGGGGATGGTGGAGGGTGGTGCTGGTGATGCATGCGAGCGAGGGAGAAAGGCAATAGATGGGGGAGATAAGAGTGAACACTTGAACAGTCCCCAGTGAGAAGAGCCAACAACTATGGTGGAGCTGGTTTAGGCTTGAGCCGAGCTTGGTGAAGGTGAGACTGACAAGGACGGGAGGGAGACGTCAGTATCACTCCATCCTGCCCCCAAACAAGAAGCCCCTGCGACTCCCCACTGGAACCAGTGGTGTGCAAAGAAACTACAAGTGGGTTGCGAAAGAATGGAATGAAATAAAGAGCCTCGGCGAAGACTGTGATAGTGTCAGATGTTGTGGAGGAGAGAGACTGTCAAGACAGGCTTTTGTAGTTAATGGCTGCTGACGAATGAGGGGAGTAAGAGAGGGGGGCGAGGAGGTAAAATGCCAGGAGAGGGAGATAAAAGAGGACGGAGGTGCATGATGAGTGATGAATAATGGATGTTTGGGCTGCACCGGAATTGCACGCCGGTCTTTGTGTCCAGGAGCTCGGTGAACTGAACCCCCCCCCCCCACACACACACACACACGTGGACTGCAATCAACCTGAACCAATCACACTTTAAAATGACGTAAATGTCAGAAGCGGGCCATCAAAATGTCGCGGCTGGAACCGACAGTGCTCAGCTGGAGTTGTTTCAGAGACGCGTGATGGTCCTTAAAGAGAGCAAAGTGACAGTGTCACTGCTGAGCCGAGCATGGCTGCAGCGGGATGACGAACTGTCACCGCTGCGCCGTTGCCTGATTAAAAATGTGCTGTAACACTCCAGTACAGTCATGCTGCATGCAAACAAACACTGACGTGCTGTCACCAGCTCGCTTCTTTATCCAGAAGATCAGTTAGAATTATTGATTATTCCTTCTTCTGTTCACAGAATTGACATCAATGAGCTTGATGATCATAAACCTTAATACAAGGTAACGCCTCATTAGGAGTTTAGCACATGCCTGCAGTTTACCAACTTAAGGTCAGGTTTTTTTAAACGTTCGCTGGTTATTATCAACTGTATTGATGTGGATTTGAGTGGCCAGTCTTTATGACGCCTCTGCACAGATGTGCAGCTGTAAATAAAATTGCTGCAGCAGGTTGGTGAATTATCAGCTCAAAGATGACGTTCGTGCTGTGTGTGAAGCAGCTTACGACGCTACACACTTGTGTACCCACTGGCGTTCTGAGTGAGGCTTTCATCACTGCTAATGACGGTGGCGCAGCCTGCTGAGTAAGCACAGAGCCATTTTCTGATAAACTGTGCAAGTGAATGTAGCTTCCTCAGTCGCTCATTCCAAAGCTTTGGTTGTAATTCTGCGAGCTTTAAATTCAGGAAGTCAAAATAAGAAACGTTGCTTCCGACTGCAGAGTTAAAAGAACCCATTTTGTGGCCTGCTGTCCTTCTCCATCTCCCTCGTGCAAGTTCATCGACCCAGAAAACCTTCAACACATTCTATGGCACAATAGATCTGCGCTCGCTCCAGTGAAAACTGGCCATCTGAGGTTATTAGAGCTGAGGAGGCTGAGAGGAATGTCAATGACAGTGGGACAGACAAACCGACCTGGACAGGCAGGAGGCAGAGGTGTTCCTCCCGCCAAAGCAGAGGTTGCTGTCATAACACATCAATCTACATCCCAGATTTTCTCTACGCCGAGCAGAAGCTCCACGTGCGCACGCATGCACACATCCGCACGTAGGCTCAGCGTGCTGTTTGCGAGCTCCACTGTGGGATCCTCTGAGGGCAGAGGGGACAGCGCAAGGTCAGGCGAAGGCCCGAATCTCCGCCCTGATGGATGTCACTCATCACCCGGATGTTCTCCCAGCATTTGTCACCTAAATACGAACAATAAAGAAAAGGTCAATGACAGATAAATGACAGCCATGACGCAGATGAAATCTCCATCTGTGGCCTCCCTCTGCTCCCCAAACATGGCATCAACACTAATCCGGCCTTTTAACAACACGGGAAGATGCCGTTTGCAAAATGTGATATTGGGAAATAACGCAGACCTTCGGCAGGTTTCGGTGGCCATTGGTGTGGACGCAACCTTCTGAGGACATAAACATGGACAGGAAACAGGAGATTAAAGCCACTAAACTGCAGCAACCACAGGATGGAGACATGCGGAAGACAAACAACATGTTTACGTCCCTCAAGCCTACACACGAGTTTCCTCAGGGGAGGAAAGCCAGCCATACTGATCCTGCAATAAAAATACACCTCTGACTTGTATACCATTACAGGATAATTACTCTACTAGTTTTATAGTTCTTGTTTTTCTAGTTAGAAAATGTGAAAATTTAGAGATAGAAATATTTTTGAAAAGCCATTAATAACTCATAGTTGTTGCATGAAATCAGCCCCACTGGCAACATTTTCTAAAGCAAAGTAAATTAATACACAGAGACTACATCTTCATACATGTTTGGCCTTTTCATTAATATTACACTAATATACTTAGTTCTGAGCTTCAACCTCAATTTAAACGCTGCCAATCAATTTGACATCTCCCATGTTTCCATGGCAATGTGAGAGGACAGAGATTACTTTTCTTTATGCAGCAGCACAGTCACCGCCGAAATGTTCCCGGTGCCGTGTGTGTGTGTGCGTGTGTGTGTGCGTGCGTGTGTGTGGGCGGGGGATGTAAAATACCAGCCTGGTCACCGGCACACTGCTGGGCACCTTCTGTGTCTTCTGCACACCATGCAAGTGACCAGTTACACACGGACGCTGTATGTATAGAAATGTACACATGCCGGCTTGGTTTGTCTGCATTGCATCAATACTGGACAACAGTTGCTGTACATTAATAAATATTTTAAACTGAGATTCATGATAATCAGCTGAGCTCAGTCTTAGACACAAAGCAGGATCATTGAAATAAAAACAGGACCTGATCATCCAAGATTTAGGACTATAAAGCTAATGAGGATGAGATCCTTTAACCTACAAAATATACAAGTCATACACGTGCCTGTGATTAGAGCATGCGTCTTGTTGCTCCCCATCTCCATGTCGACCCGCTGTCTCTTTATAAATACATGAGGTGCTGTTTCCAAGGTAACAACTCCTTAGAGACTTGGCCACCTGAAATCTGGATGGAGTGGGAAGAAGGAGAACGTGCAGAGATCTGCAGACTATTAGGGAGGTCGGGAAACATAAACCTTGATCTTGACTGCATCTCTATCTGCCCCAGACATCACCCACAAGTCAGCACCTGCTACCTGCCCGAAAATGGTGCGCAGAAGAATGTCTAAAACAATGAAAACAATTCATACTAGAAACATCCAAGGTAAACACAGCTGTTTAGATGATTAGCTCTGTCAAACTTCAATTTTTACCGTACTTGCGCGCCTGGTTATTTAGTACAAAGGAATCATGTATTATAGTATAGGCCCAATACTGTCATTTCAATCATGTGCATACACTGCCATCTAGTGGAGAGTAGGTGTCATCGTAAATGTGTAATCCATAAGGTATACGTTAACATTATCGTTATCAGTGTTTTTTTTGTTTGTTTTTTTTGGGGGGGGGGGGGTATATTCAACGAATTGGTTAGGTAATCGATAATATAGTAAATAAAACAAAGCCATTAATCCATAATCCCTGACAGTCAGATAGCTAGTAACTAGATATCACATTTTCAGAGTACTGTAAATTAATTTGACAGATTATTGTTGTAAATATTGCTGGTCCCAATTTTTCTTGATTTTAGATAACATAACTTCTTTTTAAAACACTCAGTTCAAATTTTATTAGAAAAAAAATCAGAGGATGAGTCGCAGGGGTCTGCTGGAGCCTATCCCAGCTGTCAAGGGGCAAAAGGTGGGGTACACCCTGGACAGGTGGCCAGCCTATTGCAGTGACTCAGCTTTGATGAACTGTATTTGGTTAGATTGTTTCCATTTAAAATATTCCCCCATCACAGGTTTTCTACTAATAGATTATTTAGAAAATTCTTCTTCTTATTATTATTATTATTATTATCTGTTGGTTACACTCTTCTGATCTTTGACTACTACTACTTTGACTAAGAAACGCTAACTTCAGTTAGTTTTCCACTTGGGCGAAATACTGCTGTGACAGACGTACAGACCCGCAGGCAAGTTATTCTGGATTTTCAGGATTGACACAGCCAATGACTTTCTGAAACTCACATATGTGTGAACCCACAGACACATCGCTGCTGTTTTATGGAGGTAAAAAACAAAAACAAAAACTAGGTAAAATTTAAAAAAAGCTGAAATGAGGGTTAAAAAAGGTTTGAAAAAGGCCTGTTCAAGCATAATACAATAGAGATCTCTTTATTATAGTGCATTTGTCAGATGTTACACATGGAGTCCAAAAAAAGCACAATTAAGAAAAGCATATACACATACCTTGTTTGTACAGAAACAATCATGAAAATTAAAGCTTCGCATCTGAAAAAAAAAAAGAAAGTGGATGATGTCATTCAAAGAGAATATAATTTATTTGTGTACAGTCAGGACTGTACCGCCGATTATTCTGCCTATTCAAGAAAAATGTTCAGGAAAGGAAAATACCGTAACATATGAAAGAAATTCCAAAAGAGAAACTCAAACCATCACTAAGCCTACAGGAAATCGACACATCGAGTTGGGGAAACACAAAGGTTGCAAAATTATTGTCCTTGAGGTTAATTTGACACTGATCTCAGAGTATTTTCAGGAAAGGATGGACTAAGGTCATGATCGGTTCAGGAGCCACCAGAAAACACAGATATGTTTAAAACTAGTCTGTTACTGGGTCAAATGTTGTTTTTCAGCGGGGTGAGCTTGTCTGGGCGGGTTCGGGCTCGGGCCGACAGATGAACCACTGTCTTTACACACGTCTGTGATGTACCAGAATTGAGCAAATAAAGGCGGATGTGATGTCACCGTATCCAGGCTAAATGCAGAGAAATGCTGATTTCTACAGCAGACAAGAACAATTCCAATTCAACTGTACTGTCCATCAGAGCACTGACAATTTGTTCAAGTGTGTCCCTGTGAAACCACAGGAGAAGAAACCTCAGACCAGTGACCATTCAGAACTGAGGTGAAACAATCAGCCCTTTCTCCTCCCAAACAGTCAGTCCACAGAGAGTATTTACTCACAGGGTGCACAACTGGCACGCTGATTCTGTTAGGTAAATCAGGTCATGCACGCTTCCATTGTAACAAAAACCAGACCTGAAGAACCACGTTTAAGACATTAGACAGGAAATGAAAGGCCCGAGTGGGAGCAAAGGCGACGCGGTTCCAGAGGAGACACATCCAATTACACAGCTGCCACTCTGCACACCTTCATAATGTAAACATGAAACATTTATTGCCGTTTCCAGACTCAGTCAAGAGGGATGGTTGTGTAAATCGCAGCTGACAATGCAAAAAGCTCGAAACTAAAAAGACACATTGTTCAACTAATTAGGAACTTTAATAGGAACAGATCTTGGATAAAATAATCCGTTAATTAACGTGATTCAAACAAAATGAATTAGTAGAGGATCAATAAATTTGTTCACTGAAGGAGTTAAAACTTAAAGCTTCCAAACTCAGATTTCAGAAAAATGTTTACTGGAATGTAGGATACCAAAAATCACTGTGAAATGAGACGTCACGCTGCAGTATTCTCCGCTGTCATTGTCAATATTTGCTCATTACAAATGTCTTAAAGTGACAGATTTAAAAGATGGATTCTTGTTACTTATTCTTCTGACAGGAATGTTGGAGACCGAAGCCTCTGGATGTGCTGACACTGGAGAGATGAAGTATTTGGGAGTTAACTGTGTTCAAGGCACAGCAGGGCTACTCCCACTCAACTCGGACACTCATTTACACGTCCCAAAATACTCACAGCCATACAGTACAAAGATTCTCAAGGGAGGGGTCGCTGACCAGAGGTCCACGCTTCAGATGAAAGAGAAGAAAGACGGTGTGACAGTCAGACCAGTGCAGTCTCCATCACGCCACAGACCGAGAACACAGGCGTGATCATTTCACATTCTTCAGTTGGTTTGAAAGCCAATCGAGACCCTCGTAGAGACCATCTCCGCTCGTGGCGCATGTGGCCTGGATGTACCAGTTACGTTGTCGCAAGTTGTGCAGGCCTAGCTTGTCTGTGATCTCAGCAGCATTCATGGCATTAGGCAGGTCCTGAAGGCCAACAAACACAACCAATTAACAAAAACCCTTTCAAGGAAAGGGTTGAAAAACAACAAAAAACATCACCTGCTCCAATGTGCGCAGCGCAGACCTTCCAAAGATAAACTTCTAAATTCAACTCAGCCACGTATCACCGACAACGCGGATATTACACACTTTCTTAACCACTATACTTACAATAGTTGCCTTATTTGTTTTAGTAGTAAAAACAAACAAAGACACGAGTCTTGTGAGGATAAACTCATCAGGCTAGTGCTAAGCAACATTAGCAGAGGCTCACCTGTTTGTTGGCAAACACGAGCAGCACGGCTTCCTTCAGCTCATCCTCAGACAACATTCGCATCAGCTCTTCCTTTGCCTCACCAATTCTCTCGCGGTCATTGCTGTCCACGACGAAAATAAGGCCTGAAGGTGCACAGGTATGGGTAATGGAAGGAACGTAAGTGGATAAATGTCTAGGTAGGCACGAGTCTCATTCCTCCCATTTACAAGTCAACCTAAATATATTTGTCCTATGATGGATTCACATCTTTTGTCAATCCTACAGCATATTATACCTGTAAATGGACAACTGACTGTACTTTTCACAACAAAATTATGCAAGCAAACTAAAAATTGCTAATAAACACTCTGCCCTTATCAAGCACAGTTTCAACAAAGAGAAAAGATAGAACAAAGTCCATACTACTATGTGAGCAATGTGATGTGTAATTTTTTTTTTTAAACATTTCTGCCACAAGCATAAAGAGACTACTGTACTACCTTTAGAAAAACTTACCTTGCGTGTTTTGGAAGTAATGCCTCCACAGTGGCCTGATCTTGTCCTGACCGCCAACATCCCACACTGTAAAACTGATGTTCTTGTATTCTACTGTCTCAACATTGAAACCTGTCCGTGACATGGAAGCAAATGATTTGAGATGTAATAACCCAAGGGATTCTGAACAATGCATTTCTTTATTAGTATATTTTAACATCATTGTGTAGAGTTTTGTAAAGCTGGAAGGCAGAACTTACCAATGGTGGGGATCGTGGTAACGATTTCTCCAAGTTTGAGCTTGTACAGGATGGTTGTCTTTCCAGCAGCATCAAGTCCAACCATCAGGATCCTCATTTCTTTCTTGCCAAACAAGCCCTTAAACAAGGAACCGATATTCCCCATCTTGTCTCACCTGTAGACACATAAACATGTATATTTTTGAAATAGTTCCAACATTACTTCAATGTTTTGTCAATGAAGCATTTCTGATACATAATTTCTAGTAAGAGCATGGTGTTTCCAGTGTGTTGGAGGGTAACGTGGGTGTTAACAGTGAGTCAGTCTTTTGGCATGTTAAGAATTACGAAAAAATGAGTAAAACCTTGTTATAATCGACTTTTAAGAGCACTGATGGAGCTGGTCTTAAGAAAAGCAACGTAATTATGGTCGGTATTTTTTCCATAAACTGTTATTTTTCAATTATAAACTATAGGATGAAATAAACACTATGTTGTTACTTTCCGTCAGACATTCAAGTTTGGTTCCACGGTGCATAAAACAAAACCCTGTCATTGTTTTATTTTCGATTAAAATGTAATAAAGGGCAGTGTGACTTGAAATGGCATTAACACGTGTCGATAATTTAAAGATTATTTTTAAGTTAGCTTAAGTTAATTTAACAATATTACTAAAGGAAATTACTCAATGTGCAAGATTACCGTTTACCGGAATGGAAGCTTGGCGCTATGGCTAACGTAAGACCCTACAAAATCTAGACAACACGACGAAAGAAGTCAATATTACCAGAACAACCTCAGCCAATTAGCACAATGTTAATTATTTCATAATTTTATACTTACAGATAAGTAATTTTAAAACTTACTTAAGAGACCGCTGACGAACTGTCACAAGTATTCTGCTACACGTTTAAACAAAACACGATCTGCAACTTTGTATGATTTTAACACGTCCGTTGTCTTTATCTGTATGCATTTAAAGTCATATAACGTAACACAAATAGAAAATATCTTAAAACATGATATATACCTTTCGTTCCTCCCGTCACTGTTCCACTGGACAACAAAATGGCGTCTTCCGGCGGAGGCCTTGTCGTTTTCTACGTCATCACATCCTCCCCAGTCTTCTTCGTGTATAACCACACACAGCCTAAATCAATAGCGCCACACTGTGGAACGGAGGGCTAGCATTTTGACCATGTCCCATGAAATATGGTTACTTTACGTTAGGGTATAAGTCGAAATATTTCAGATAAGATTTATAGTGTAAATAAACTGCAAAACAAACAGCAGACGTTGCTTAACGTAAAATATTCTGGTACACTCTTCGCTTTTTCTCCCTCTTAAAAACAGGTTTACTTTAAGCCTATATGGTTTACCAAATGTCAGAAATTATAAAATAACAGTGAAGATGTTATATGTGGACAGTGACGGCAAGCTATAGTGATAAAGATAGCAATAAAATAAAATAAAATAAAATACAGTACAGATAATCCAATTCCTGTCTATTTTAAAAATAATATATATCGCGACTCCAGTAGATGGAGCTCCATTCATAACTGGACTTTCTCTTGAGGAGCAATGAATGAAGTTGTGCTGTTTACTGATGACAAAAGATATTTGCCCTGATTGGTCTCTTTTAAATACAGACTATATATGATTTTTTTTTTCTCTTTCTCCCAGTCAGATACCCAACTTGTTAAGAGTCAATATATTTCCTATATCATATGGTTCAAGAACTTCTGTCAATGTAACAACAAATTATTCACAAGTACAATTTTAGTGAAATAAATTGGAAAGCTTTATTAGATTTATTTTCCTCACTGACTTTGGTGTCCAGGTGAGCTTTATGAAATACCAGATATACATGAAGCTCTGGCCACCCGGGAAAATAGCCTCCTTGAGCAATATTAACAGGATCCGTCGAGGGCGCAGTCGTCCAACTGTACCCCCACCCTTCCAGAGAAGAACACAGCCACCAGACGAAGTCCGGCGCACTGGATTGAATTGTGTGCGCATGTGTCCCCCCCCCCCCTCCCCCCTCCCCCCTCCCCTATGGTGGTGTGCCGACCAGACGGCACAGACTTTCTCCATTGAAGAACCAGCGAGATGAAGAGCAGAGACAACCCGGCACCATGCGCTCCAGGCTCCCACGGACCGCCTGTCTATTGCGACTCATTGCGCTCTGCATCCTTCTTGCGCACTCAGCTGCTTATTTTGGGTCAGCTTGTTATCATTATTATTGCTATTTATTTATTTATTTTTATCAACTCCACGAGATAAATAATTGCCACTGTTACTTTTATTAATATTTTTTTTTAAATAGTAACATACAATGTGAGCATAAACAATTGCTTTTCATCGACAGTTTTTAAAAAAACCTCCACAGTTTTGTAAACTTCTTGCAAACAACCATCGTTTTCATTTGTGATAACTGATAATGTATTTCAGCTAGATCAGTTTTAGTTATCTCATTTTACGCATTTCACTCTCATGCTGGAAGGAAAACACATTTTACCACTGACATGGATTTTCATCTAGCGAAGAAGTTGCGCAAAAAAAAGTCAGCTAATTGTTAAAGTGTATAAAAATTAAAAAGAAAAAAAAGCTTTGATTTTTATTTGTTCTCATTCCTTCCACACTCTCAGGCTGACAGGTCGAGAACCCTTGGTGTTATTGCCAGGTCCATTTTCCAATGAACCACCGACGGGGAAGGCACACTTAAAGCAATGCGAGCAGATGAGCCTGACCCGGCGCCAGAAGAGACTCTGTCGCAGAGAACCCGGCTTGGCCGAGACGCTGCGGGAGTCTGTGCGCCTCAGCCTTTTGGAGTGTCGGTATCAGTTCAGGAACGAACGCTGGAACTGCAGTTTGGATGGCCGAGGAAGTCTTCTGAAACGCGGTCAGTTAATGCCCCAAACTCGGTTTTATTAAGCGTGCAGGTGCATGGCTGCCGGCTGTTGTTTCTGCCTTTCTCACTTATGCATTCAAAAAGAAAATGCAGTCCTATTAAACTGATTGAAAAACTCCAAGATGGAATCTGCGCGCTGATAACTTTATCACAAAATTATCTCTCTCTGAAAAAATGTATGGAAAAAGTAGAAGGGATTCATTTTGCTCTTGGTGAGCAATTAGGATCAACATCAGATCAAAGACAGATTGCAACATAATATTGAAAATCATTTAGGTGGATCATTGCTATTTTCAACACAAACTCCAAATGTAAAGCCCATTAATTAACACAGAAATCTGATCTCAGTAGCCTTAAAGAGTAAACTCTGCTAAAGTACAAGAATGTTTTTTAAAAAGTTTTCAGAGAAAACTTTCACAGATGGTTTTGCATTGTTGGTGAACTCCATGATCACTAATTTAAGAGACCTGCATTTATGGAGAATTTCCTTCCTAGGTCACTGATTATACAACATAGAAATTAGCCTCAACTCCAACTAGTATTTATCCATGCAGCATCTGGAAAAATTCCAGTGAGTCGCAACTCTGTTCCTGCAACTACAAACAATAAGAGACACTTCTATGAATCATTTATTCTGTGTTATTGTCAACTGTATATTCTTTTAATGCATGTCAACACACACACACACACACACACACACACACACACACACACACACACACACACACACACACACACACACAATGTATAGTAAAAACAAAAACTTGTAAACTTAAACATTCTGGGCAGGATACACATTATTTTCACCATATTGTATATAGCTCAAGTGACCAGCTGTGGGGCACTTTATGTATAGATATTAATGTGTTTGGAGATATGAACAGGTCAGCAGGGAGGTAATGAGGGAGTAGAAAACCAAGAAATGTGGTGAGGTTGAGAGCGCTAAAGCCCTGTGGTTATTTTTATCTCGGGAAAGCGCCCATTCCCAGAGGAAAAGGGTGGCACGATTACCCACTTTCATCTGGGAAAATCCTTCCTAGTCAAAATAATAATTAATTGGATCAAAATACTCGAGTGATGGCTCTGGCTGAAGCAAATAACAGTGCGGGACCAGAAGAAAAGGTCAAAGGAAGAACTATGACACAAGAAAGCTTTCAGAATGATGGGGAGGTTTGAGTAAACCATGACAACACAGTGAGATCCCTGTAAACATTCTAGCTTAAAGAGTTAGTCAGTGGCAGGAAAAGCTTTTCTCAATGCTTAATTTCCATCAATCACTTCAGTGGTTGAGAGCACATTATTATCTCTAAATTTCATTTCTTTGGTTTGCCATATGAACCAAAACTGAATCCCATTTTTAACTTTTTTTACAATTCTGTGCATTTTGTCCCTTTATCGCAGCATTCAAGGAGACTGCCTTCCTGCTGGCAGTGTCTTCTGCTGCACTGACTCATGCACTTGCCAAAGCGTGTAGCTCAGGCCGAATGGAGAGGTGCACATGCGATGAATCCCCCGGCATCCAACATCGGGAAGCATGGCAGTGGGGGGTCTGCGGCGACAATCTGAAATACAGCACCAAGTTTCTCAAAAAGTTCCTCGGCCAGAAGAAGGTCAGCAAAGACCTGAGGGCTCAGGTCGATACCCAAAACATCAATGTTGGAATTCGGGTGAGTGTGGAAGACCAGAATACTTATGAAAGCAGTTTGTTCAGAACTCCTTTTATGGTAAAAAATGTCCTTATTTATAAACTGTAAATCATTGTAATCTTCTGCAGCTTCGAAGGATGCAGGTTTGTAATCCACACATGCATATTTTGTAGAGCCTGACAAAGGCCCCCTTTTATTTGCTGCTGTCACCGGCCTTGGTGGAATGAGGCAGAGGGTGAGGCTGCGTAACAAGCAGACAGGATGGCTGTAGGATCGGTGGAGCCAGGTGTTCCCAGGCATGATAAAGCTTGCTGTGCGGGCCCTACTGAAAATTAAAGGTCTCACGTCGCTGAGAAAGATTATAACTGTGGCTTCTTTTTTAATATATGAGCATGCCCCCCCGCCCCCCGCCCCCCCCCCCCCTCACTGGATCATTATGTCCTTCATAAGTTCACCTAATGTTAATAACTGTCACTGTGGAGGTCTAACATAGCAGGCCCCAAGGTTCGACCGTCGTATCTCACACCTAGACAGAACCAGAGATGGCAGAGACAGACAAAAAAACACACAACAGGAAGGACTGCCTTATCTTTGTGGAGTGAAATGTTTTCCTCACTTTACACTGATGTGACCAAAAAAACAGTCCGAGAGACACTTGAACAAAAAGCTGAAGTGGTTGGCCTCCGTCATGGCGCTGTAATGGTCCTTAGAAGCCCCCCCGAGGGGTTCATACCTGCAAAGGGAGGAACTGAGCAGAACTTTTTACCCTGCAGGTAGCCTCTGGCTCTGCCTGTTGACCTGTCACTGGCCTCTGCCGAGACAGCAGCCCGTCAGGCTGAGTGATTGCACATCTCATCACTGACCATCAAGCTCAGTGAACTATTAACCTAAATCACACAGCGCCACAATATGTATTTTGGCACTTCGTGCACAGAGAAATTCTTATCACTGTTTTCCATGAGCAGGCATGTGCAAAGAAGAGGGTGGAGAGATTCCAGCGTCTGCACTGATTGTCACCTGTGCCTCAGGCTTTAGGAAAGATAGATGGGAGATGAGCAGACTGAACCAGTTTTTACATGGGGGGGGGGGGGGGGGGGGGGGGG
>BJFM01001335.1:272831-329324 GCA_016586285.1 Arothron firmamentum
CAGGGGGGATTGCAAGAGCTGTCCAAGTGAGAAATGTGAAGTAAAAGAAGTATGACTTGCCAACACCCCCCCCTCAATTTATTATGTCAAACGTTTTTGAGTGGTGGACTAAAGGCACACAGACCACCTAACCCCCTACCCACCCTTCAGGAAACTAGCTCATGTGTCCACATAGATCTTCCAGATAAGCCCAGTAATGAATCAAACTGAAGCAACTGACATTTCTTCTCCTTCCCCCTTCAATTTCAGGCAGTGAAGAGCGGCCTGAAAACAACCTGCAAGTGTCATGGCGTCTCCGGCTCCTGCGCTGTGCGGACTTGTTGGAAGCAGCTGGCTCCTTTCCACGACACGGGGCGTCTGCTGAAGTATCGCTACGACAACGCCGTGCGAGTGCTGAGCGTCACCAACACAGCCACCGGAGAGACGGAGCTGGCGGGTCCCCGGCGCCACAGCCAGAACCTCCGCACGACTGACCTGGTTTACCTGGAAGAGTCCCCCAGCTTCTGCAGGGCTTCGCGCTACTCCCCAGGTACAGGAGGCCGCTCGTGCGCCAAAGACACCAGCTGCCAGAGCCTGTGCTGCGGACGGGGCTATAACACCGCCATGCACCTCACCAGCCTGTCCTGCCACTGCCAGGTGCGCTGGTGCTGCCACGTGGAGTGTCAAACATGTGTGAGAGAGGAGGAGGTGTATACCTGCAAAACCCCATGACAAATGGTGTGATGTGACAGAGAAATGCAGGCAAAACAAAACAAAAGAAAGACTCGCTCGAAGTCTAACTGAGGTTACAGCGCAGGACCTCACAGCCTGAGCGAGCGTTTGCAGAACTCCAGGCAGGTTTTTGGTGAGGAATATGCATATGTAATATTATTTTACGGTTGTTTATCTGCCATCGCCAAGTTGATCTGGAACACCTTACCGAAATCCAGGATGTTTTTAAAACTATTTTGCCTTTCTCCCCTCAAATGCACTGAAATACCACTTTTCTGGGACAAAGGGAAGCCAGCTTCTGTAACAGGTACTGGACTGGAATGGATCCCAGCAGCAGTACAAAGCCAAACGCCTTATCTGCAGGGGAGCTCTGATACTGACATTGGTGTATTATAATTGTTTTGAATCTTTCCACTTGACTATTTATAGTGTGTATTTGTAAATGAGTGTTGCCACTGAGGCTAAAACGGCCTCATAAAGGAACCAGGCTGTCTGTCTGTCTTTTCTGTCTGCTGTCATTGTTCCTTCCTGATTAAAAAAGCACTTAAGTTGCTCTTGCTACATGTGATATAAGTGTGTAAATAATCTTGAAAGTTAAAGAAACTGTTCTGAATATATATTTAAACAGAATCACTGGAAGCGTTTGGGGGTGGTTGAGCCCACTGACATCTATGAACAGGGTTACTGTGTGAAGAAACAAGCTGGGTTTCAGTTGCTCTTATGGAAATGTCTATGGAAATCTCTATGTGCATCCTAATGCACGCTCAGCAGAACAAAGGAAAATAGCCGGGTAATACTAAGGGAAACACTGTCGGAAAAACAAAGAATGAAAAACGATTTAGGACACACCAGCCCTCCTTTGTTTCCCCTCAATTACACATTATTCCATACTTTCATGTTTAAAATAGCCTGACCGAATCATTAGGTTAGGTCTAATTCAGCCACGTTTTTGTTGTAAATGCCTTTGAAGAGGGCTAATTGTGCTCTTTTCCCCTTTAAAATTGCTAATCAAAGAAAATCACTATGTTTACTTTCTTATCCTTACATCCAAGAAAACTCTCCAGCGTCCATGTGTGTGGGTCAAAAGTGCACCTCGGATCTGAAAACTTTTTTTTTTTTTTTGTCCATTTTGTGTTTCGGTGATGTATAAAAACTCAAATCACGGGGCTGTGGGCATATGAATATATAAAATTTTCTACCTCATCTCATCTATCGGCAAATATCTTCAAGGTTTGGATCCAAATAACTACACCATATTTTAATGTACAGTTTGGGAATATATATATATGTATAACACTTTTTTAAAAATTTTTTGGAATCTTGTTGCATTTTATTCTTATTTATAAGAAGGTTAATAAACAGATATTTGTAACAAGTATGTGTTTTGTCTTGTCTATTTGCCCTCCACCTCCCACTCATTCACAAGCAGAAGCAGCGAGAGTGAAATACACCTGCCTGATTATCCATTCCCTACGGCAGAAACCATTTCCTCCTGATACGACACCACCCTCCTTTTCACCCATTGAGGACTGGGTCCTGTTTGTCCAATACAAAGGTGTGGCTTTGACGAGAGGTGGACATATTAATCTCCAGGCGGTACACTGACAGGGACGCTGATGATGACTCACAAGAAGGCTCTCACACAGCATTTGACCCCAGTCTGACAATAAGAAAGTTACATATGACTGCTCGGAATGATGGGGAGACATTGTAATGTGCTATTATCTGTGAATCCCCGAGTGCTCCCTGGTCTTCAGGGAGCCTTCCCCACACAGAGGGCTTTTGTGAAGCTATTTACATCGTGTACTTTGGTGCTTTTGATGTTGCTCTCTAATTACTATGATTGCTGATTATTATTCCTTATTAAATCTCCAACCAAAGAGCCCTCATTACTGCATCAGCTTGTAACACAATTACAAAAATTGCAGCGTTTTTATTACCTATAAAGTACCTAGAATTGATTTAGAGTAGAGGCCCTTGTATTATTTAGGAGAATTTTATAAAGTGCTGAGCCTATGAGACTGCCAAAATTGTTATTGTGACAACGGTAATTAGGGGAAAAAAGGATGAATATGTATAACTTATTAAAATATTACCTTTAATAGCCATAAAATGCGCTCATACTTTTCTTAGAGTTGCAGTGTTTTAATTTTTAGGACCAACAGTTACATTCCATTGTTATTAACTATTTTCTAGTTTCTCAATAAAACTACTGTTGAGGTGGTTATGAATATAAATCACCATCGTGATTGGATATTCCAAGTTTTTTTTTTGCTGAGTAATAAATGTAAATTTGTCGGCTGTCTTTCTGATCTCCAAGGTCAGACAAGTTCAGCTGTGTCTCCTCTCTCTCCATTGACTTACTACATTAACGGATATTATAATATCATGGATCAATATTTAACTTCATTTAACTTGGATGCTGTATTTTTCCTGTATGTCTCTGTCTGTTCTGGGATGAGAAGGATGACTGTGACAGTGTGAGTATGCAGGACTGGGGCTGAGAATATTGAAGGAGTTACAGTATTAAGGGACATGAAGAAAAGAAAAAGTTGAAGATGGAAAGATGGGAAGGCAAAGCTTGTAGCCCCAGGAGGCCTATCCCCTGCTGCTGCTGTTGTTGTTTTATAATGAACTCCTAAAGCCTTCATTTCCCTCACTACCCTGAGCAGAGGGGGTGCGGCGATGGGGGCTACCGAGTCTAGAGCCGGATTCGCACGCACAAGCCCCGAGGGTGGCTGCTTTGAGCAGGGTGGGGGATTGGACGGAGCAGGGGTGCAGTGTGCAGGCTCCTGTGTGTGTGTGTGTGTGTGTGTGTGTATGTGTGTGGTTAAAACAGTCCTGAGAGCAGACAGGTGAGGGCAGAATATTTTTTGCATATTCGTGCACACTTGGCATGTGCACACCTGTGGTCACTTCCAGTGATGTGCGAGTGTGTGTTTGGAGTCGGGTTCTTGTGCGGGCGTGGGCTGCAATCTAGAGCCTGCTGTACGTCTGAGCTGCTAGAGCTGCTTTCTGTCACCCTGAGACACTTAATGTCCTGGATAATGTAGGGTGAAGCGGGCGGTAACACAATCTCTTGTGTCTGAATGGGCCTGGTTCAGGTAAAGGTTACTACGCTGCGGTCTTCTGATAGATGAGGATGAATTGGCACCTTTTCGCGGCGGCATTTTCTGAGATATGTATTATATTTGTGTTGCTTAGCAAAAGGATATTTTCCAAAGTGACGTTCATAGCTTTCAGGTTTATACATCACTTATTTTTGTAAGAACAGTAGCTGTTAACTGAAGCGTGGAAGGCTTGGTAGATACTTTGCTCAAGGACATAAAGCACAATCCTGTCCTGTAATCGGAACCTCGAGCCCCAGGTCAAACATCTAAACCCTACAAGATTTCCGCCTCTGAAGAGATAGCATCAGTGTTGGGCCTAATCCCCACACCTTGACATGGCACTGAAAGAAAATTAAATGATGAAGAGGATGAGGAGCGCAATGGACAGGCTGCAAAAGACGAGGGAGAAAGAGAGTCTTGAATACAGCACAGGGTAGGAATTCGGAATGTGAAATGACTAATGCAATTGCTCAACCCACAACAAGAACATGCACTGCCTGGAGCTACAACAAGGCTGAGTGCATACCTCTATGGGGGGGCTGACTCTGAGGCTGGGAGGACTGGGATGTCGGTAAAGTTCCTCACTATGGGTGACAGGACACACGGCTGTTGAAACAGCGTGTACATGCGTGCTGCTCAATTGAGCAGCAAGCCAAGTTGAAATCAGTGATAAAATTTCTTTCTTTCCTTTTAATTTCAGCAGACACTGGTGTACAGTGAGCCGCCGCTCTCCCAGTTAGTCAACAGAGAGTTCATCAACAGTTTGGAGACTTTTGATCAATGTTTAAAAAAAAAAAAGAGCTACATTTCCAAAACCCTTTGCTCAATGTTTAATATGAACAGCCCTGTTTTCTAGTGTCAACTTCTTCACTTCTTAACTTTCTTCTTCATAAGCTAAATATAAGCATCTTTGTGTGTTGGTGTGAGCGTGTGTTGTGCGTGTCTGGGTGTTTATTTTAGCCTTCACTGTTGTTTTACCGGTGAAAGTCCCCATCAACCTTAGATACGACTTTTTATGGTTAGTTACAAAATGCTGGCAAGCCAACAGGTAAGAACGGGTAAAAAGATGCTAAGAACAGTGAAGATTTCTGGACATTTTAAGTAGCAGAAGTGTTGTTGTAAACAAGTTGGTGCTACTACTAGCTTTATCACTAGCCTTACAGTGTCTTCCTTTGGTTAGATCCTATTCAGGAGAATACACAGGAGAAAACACAACTCTGCAAGTGTTTTTGACTTTATTCTAGACAACATGATGCCCTTCAAATGTCTTCTAGTACTCCCCTTGTTTGCTTGCTGCCTGTGAACCTCCTCATCGGGAAATTACAGCAGAGACTTTTCCCATGTTGCTCTGCAGAAACACCTGCAGGGCTAACCGCACGGTTCACATCGCAGCCACAACGACAGGACGTGATAAGGCCCCTCGTTCATCTTCATGTACAACTCCCTATCCCCAGTATTGCAATATACAGCACTCCTGTGCCTTTATCTCAGCTGCACACACAGATACACACACTGACCTCCCTTACTACCAAAGCAAAACTTTCCCAGATCAAAATATCCAACGGAGGAAAACACTGATAAACAGCAGAGCTGTGTGTATTCCCAGACAACAACATCTCCAAGTCAGGAATTTATTAGAATACCTATTGTCGAAATCTTTGTTAGTTTGTGTTCTTTTCCTTATTAAATGTCATTCATCGTTAAATTATTCAGATAAGACATAATGCACAGTTGACCCCATTCTGCCACACTCAAGTGCACGACTGTGGTTAGAAAGCTGTCAGCCAGGGGAAGCCCAGCTTGATGCTCCATGCCATATTGACATTTGATGTTCCGCTCCCAACTTGGATGAACCATCATCCAAACACCGGGGTGGACAGCATCTCTCATCCTGAGAGGTGTGCATGTCACAGGTGGTATGGCCGCAGGGCTGTGTGTCTGAGTGCCTGACAGCTGTATGATCACTCACTGCTCTTTAAGGTCAGACAAAATAAAGCAGGGAAGAAAAACAAGACGGGAGGAATGGTGAGGCTGATCACCATCCGGCAGCCAGCGAGAAGGAGCAAATAAGGTTAAAAAAAAAAAAAAAGTCCTCAGGGGAGAGTTTAAGCCTCCCCTGAGTTAATTATGAAGTGTCATTTAAAAATTCACATAGTGATAAACCACTCCACTGCATTGGGAATCAGCAGATGAGGGAAAAAAAAATACGACACTTGAGTGAGCAGAATTATTCAAATTCTTTGACATTTTTCTGCCATTTCTTGTATTTTGGATCTCTTTGTGAAAGTGTTCCGCCTTTGTTGCTGCTGGTGGACACGAAGGTTCGTCACAGATGCGAATGACTGCCCATCACTGTCCTTGCTGCTGTTGAGAGTTGGGGTGACAGGACGCTCACCCCTGACCTTTTAAATCAGAATCCACCGAGTTGCTGGGAGCTTATGAGTTTCTCCTGTCATGTCTGACAGGCCCTCATTTGCTTTCATTCAGCATCTCATCACAGCTTCAAAGACAAGTGGATCATCCACCCCAGGGGTAGTAAGAAGATCAGCGTACCTCCAGAAAAATGACTGGTATCCAAAAACTGCTGACCTGAGGCAAATTACTTCTCATAATTGGCGTCTTTATTGTGTCTCTCTTGGGCAATCATTGCCAAATATATGATACATCACATTGCACGGAAAACATAATTAAGTACATTTTATAGAAAATATTCAGTAACATGTAATTTTCTTTTGATGAGCAAAACACTGTCCATTGCATGTGCGTGTGTGTGTGTTGTTTTACTTGGCACATACTGAGAACCAAATTACTCGTTCTACTAGCAAAGTGAGGACATTTTTGGGAAGTGAGGACTAGTCACAACTTCACAGGACCGTTACAACTTGATTTTAAGGTTGAGGTTAGAATTGGGTTTAGGTTAGGGTTGAGATAAGGGTTAGGTAAAGGGCATTAGTTGGGATGGTTCGGGTTAGTGTAAGAGACTGGGTAATACATGATGCCTGTGAAGTATAAGGATGTGCGCGCATGTGCGTGCTTGTGCGTGTGTGTGTGTGCGTGTGTGTGTGTGTGTGTGTGTGTGTGCGTGTGTGTGTGTGTGTGTGTGTGTGTGTGTGTGTGTGTGTGTGTGTGTGTGTGTGTGTGTGTGTGTGTGTGTGTGTGTGTGTGTGTGTGTGTGTGTGTGTGAGTATGAGGGGTGCGTCATTCCTCTTGCAAACAATAATTCTGCTGGTGTTTTGTAAAGGGAGAGATTGATCCGATGCTATATTTTCTTTGGTTCCAGTTGGAAGCCCCAAAGCCAGGAACCAGGAAATAACATTCTTTGAAGATATGCTCAGGCAACGTGCACCCACGCAGACATGTACGCACACATGCACGCACGCACGCACGCGCGCGTGTGTGCATTAAAAATTATATTATGTACAATAAGTAGATGCAAAGGGTCCATATCAACAAAAAGGAACTCACCATTCCACTTCACTTCCTTTGTGTTGATTGCAAGCAGATTTTAGCATGTTTGAATCTTCCTGGAGTCCAGTAATCCATTAAAATCTGAATAAGAAAAATGAATATCAGCTGTTTATCTGAAGATCAGCGTGGAACCCAATTCTATTTATTTTTTAGGCCAAAAACACAGAAGAAAACGCCCATAAAATGTTTTCAGTTGTAGCTCATATTAATGTAAGGCTGTTCAAGCTTTCTGCCCCTTCTAAATTAATTAAGCTTAGCATTCAAATTGTGTTTTTTTTTTTTTTTTTTAAATAAAGCTGACAGGTTCAGTATAGGGGTATAGGTAAATGAGCATTTTTACTTAACATCATGTTTAAATGTAGATTTTAAACTGATAACATGCATACACAAATGGCCCTGGCCCTCCACAGAGAGAAACAAAACGGTCCACCATAGATGTGTGCACATCAACCTCTGTGCATTGCGATCATACTATGCACCTGGGAACTGAATTCTACTTTTCATCCAACTGTCCATGGTGCTCAGGTCTGGAGGAAACCAGTAAGTGCCCCTCATCTTTTCCTCGGGGGTGAGAGACAGAAAGAATATGGACAGAAAGAAAGAACTCCATGACCTTGAGAGAGAAAAAGAGAAAAATCTGTCTCAGATAGTTTTTAGAAATGGTTGAGGGAGGCCTTATGTTTCTGCCTCTCTACTTCTTTTCTCTTCCGAGAAACAAGTTTAAGCTGTGCACGTCCGACCACTGCCCTAGGGATGTGTTATGACAACTGAAAATGGTGAGCAGCGAGAGCAAGAAGTGGCATGAACAGATCTCAAGGCGTCTGACATGCAGAGGTGGGTGAAAGAGACTTCTGTTGAGAATCGTGTAGCCTGAAGATACAGCCATCATCCGAACTTCCAGCAGGAATCCATGAAAAACTGTCTGTGCTGATTCCAACTGATGTGCTGAATGAAGTAAACAAGCAGCTATGACTGGCAAACGGGACGGTGTAAAAGCTCACTAATTAGGTCAAAGGAGGCTTGAATTGATTTCAGTTTACCCTCCTCCTGGTTTAGTGTGCAGCAGGGGAACAGAAGTTTCAAACAAGGCTTTGCTAATGTGCCTGGCAGCTGCTGGGATGATTTTTTAAACATTAAATTACAAAAGAATTATTGTTACATGTTCACACATTATCCTGTGTTCTCACACAGTGTTGTTTTCATTGCATAACGCTATAAAGTACATCTGCAGAAAAACTTTTTTATCTTTTTAACAGTAATAGGTAGGAAGACTACTATGTCCTTGCAGCAGCTTGTCTCAGGCTGCATTCTGATTTCTTGCTCCTGAACAGTGAGCCAGGCGATGCCCATTCTCAGGATGCACTTTTGCCTCACTGCTTGAAACAAAAATACATTCTTTATCTGTCTGTCGTAACTGAATTTACCAAGCACAAATTAAAAATACATTTCAGAAAAAGTGATCAAAACATGAGTATAAAATTATGCTTATTGTTATATTTCCTACTATGAATTAGTATGAGACATAATCTTATCGTATCATTGCAATGGAAAAAAATACCACGTGAGCGCTTTTTTTCTCCGTTCAGCTGACGCTATTGAACTTCCGCTTTCATACTTCCGTACACAAACACCCCGCTGATGACGTGTACCCTCCACTACCGTTAGCTAGCTGGCTAGCTTAGCCACCTGTTAGACTTTTAGTGTCATAATCCTACAACGGAAAAGGAATCAGCGAATATTTAGCAAACCGCAGAAGATGGAGACGCTATACCACCAGACAAACAAGTGAGAGTCTGTGTTCCTGAAGTAAACCACCCACTTTCAGCTACCGTTAACCAACTATCTCGGCTAATTACAGCATCAGCTTTTTTTTTGTCATTGAAATGTGTCTGTAGTTGTTTGTTGCTTTGTTATAATCACTTAAAATTGTTGGAGTATTTCGTTCCTGTTGATTTTAATCTGCTGTGTATTTGGTCTGCATTAGGCAAATCCAGGAGGTGCAGTCTCTCATGGGTAATTTAGAGAAGACGGACCGTCAGTCTGTACATTGTGAGTACATACCTGCGCTAACATGTATTCCTGCTGCTATACACTGGGCCCTTGTGATTGCTGTACTCATGTATTAATGACAGTCACACTGTGTTTGTTGCTCAGAATAGTTCCTATTTTCTTAAGAAAAGCCTTTTTGTTATGGCTGTGCTGATATAATGACAGCAGGGAGGGGGTGTCTCCCTGGTTGGTGCTTGTTAAATCAGCTGAGAGCCAGGCTGGTGCCAGGACAGGAAGAAGCAGGGTGGGTTCCCTGACAGAAGCTGAGAGAGCTCCAATGAGATAATGGTGGGAGCCAGGCAGCAGACAACCCCTCCCCTCACAACTTTCCCTAATTATGACACCCTTTACATTAACTGAGGGGAAGAGGGTAATTAGAATTACTGGCAAAATGTCAGTCAAATCTAGAGTCAAATTTCACTATTTTTTTTTGCTGAAGAAATTATTAGAAATCATGTTTTATTGGATTATTTGAAACAATTTCATGAGGAAACTATTATGTTGTGTTTTCCTTTCTAAAATTAAACTGTATGTAAGTAAAAATGTTTTTCAACTGACATTTACCTTTTTTTTTTTTTTTTTAAATCAAAGTGTTGGAAAATGAGCTGCAGGCTAGAACCGACAAGATCTTCAATAATTTAGAACGCCTCGAGATCCTGGCCAGCAAGGAACCACCAAACCGCCGTCAGAATGCCAAATTGTGAGTCTGGCTACAGCAACGTTAGGGTGACCTAGGAGGTACAGAGAGGGTGTAGGAGAGACATGCGGCCCTCTTCTGCCCTGTGACAACATGGTTCCATGAAAACATTTCCTCAGAAGCCCCATCATCACCTGCATTCCTGCTGCATTGGGCAAAGATTAATTTCTGAAGCTGGGTAAACAGGCCTTAGGGGACACAGCACACCCCATCTCACACTTCTCTGATCTTGTTGAAGTCAAGGAGGGAAAGAAACTTGGTTCATTCCAATCAGTTTAGATTTTATGTAAAAGAAATACAAGAAAATGTAAATGTAAACCTGTTTCAAAATAAAGTGCATTAATGCATGTATTTCCAGTAAATTAAGAGCATTAGTATAATTTACAGTCAGTATCTTTGCAGTGCAAACATGTTTTTATTGTCCATCAGACGTGTGGACCAGTTGAAGTATGATGTCCAACACCTTCAGACCGCCTTGCAAAATTTCCAGCATCGACGTTACATGAAAGAAGCCCAGGAGAGAGAGAGGGAGGAACTAATGAGCCGTACATTCACAACTAACGTAAGTTCAATGTACTAACACCGAACAAATGGTTTTTGTGTAGTTAAACAGTCTAATGTCTTAGATATTGTAGAAGTAATGAGCTGTAATTGTTTGTAGGATGCAGATACTTCCATCCCCATAGATGAGACCCTACAGTTGAACTCCAACTTGCACAATGCACACAGAGGCATGGACGACCTCTTGGGCAGCGGCAGTAGCATACTCAATGGTCTACGGGATCAACGGTCTACACTTAAGGTTTGCGCACAGTGTAATTACTGCAAGAGTCATGAACTGCAGGAGAGAAAAATCTATCTAAAGGACATGAGCACTGCACAGTACCAGCTTTCTACTGTTCACAATAGTGTCATTGTTAGGGCACACACTCCTTCAAAGGGTGAGTCTGTGTTCTTTAAGGAGATGGTCTTCCTGGCTTTGCTTCAGGCCTCCTCTTATCAGGGTGTGTCTGTTAATTGGCACCCACATCCCGATTGTCTGGCCGTGAGACACATCGGACAGGCTGGTGCGTCAACAAGGGTGTTGTCAGACTCACAAAGTCAGATAATTTAGTGTGAATAAGTGTTGTCGTTTAATGCTGTCTGAAAATTTCCAATGTGTGGACATTACATCCACATCATATCAATGATGTTTATAGTTTGGTTTTGTTTTGGCTCTATGCAGGGGACACACAAGAAGATACTGGATGTAGCCAACATGCTAGGGCTCTCCAACACAGTGATGAGACTCATAGAAAGACGAGCCACTCAGGATAAGTTCATCATGATCGGAGGAATGCTGCTCACCTGTGTCTTCATGTTCCTGGTAATCAGATATCTGGGCTGACCCGCTGCACATCCACTGGTGGTCTTTGTTTCTGATCAGCTGTGGACATCCCGCAGTGCATCATCTGAGAACTGAATTCCTACTTTCATATTTAAATACCATGTCATTGGTTTTCCAGACATGTAATTATTTTGCTGATCTGTGAAATGACATGGATGAAAAAATAACAAACAGTATTTTATTACCCTTCAATGTAGCCTTGAACTTTTGACAAAAGGTCAGTTCTTTAATTACTGCCACATAGCCGAATTGAAACCACTTTGCACCGGTAATATGCTCCTACAAGTGTATCCAGATGACTCGAGATGCAAACTGTAATGTTAAACTTCACTTCTTTTGAGAGGATGGATCATATATACCAGTGTAGAAATATCTGATGTTACATTTATCATCAGAACGTTTACCTAATGTCAAATACAGAGATAAAGTGTTTAAGTTCAATAGAAACGATAGTTATTTTTAATTGTGGTAACCCTGGATGTTTGGGTCTAACCTCACTATGTGAGCCAATGGTTGTAATAAAAACTTCATCTCACTGACATTTTCACTAACTCTCTGTTAGCAGCTGAAACCAAGTTAACCATTTTTTCTACATGAAATGGCAATGAAAAGTCCATTATGAGGTCAACTGATTTAACAAAGTAACTAGGGCGCCATCTAGTGGTTCCTTTGGTATGATACAACATGAATTGAGGGACTTTCAATGTTAAACATTTTTATATGAATTCTCTTTAACCCATTTACTCTGGACAGACACATGAACTCAAACGTTTTATTGTCTTTAAAAATACAGAGTTGCTACTGTATAATCATTTATTATTACTTTGCCATTCCAGCCCATCCATGTAGGGGTAAATAAGACAGTTATGATAAAATACTTATCTATTACCTTCAACCATACATCCTGTTTTTCCCCCAGTTTCATTCTTAGACCTATAGAATGTTAATAGGCTAACTACAGCAGTTATTTACAAAAATTACTCCAAAGCAAAACACAGCCCTTCTTCTGAAGAGCATTTTAGAAAATAAATTAAAAAGAAAAATATTGCAGTATACTACAGTCTTGTTACATGATGCAATCACACCATTAATATACAAGTTTCAGTGCAATTAGTTCCAACATACCCTCAGCACAGGGAAAAGGAGTCAAAGCATCAGGGACATAAATCCCACACGGCATGGCTGCCCTCACACAGAGCGAGGATTCTCGTGTGCCATTTTGCACACTACAGCTGTAACCTTACATCGTCAACATTGGTGGGATTCTTCACATTTTACAGCGATACATATGTACAAGTAATTTGCATTACAAAGAAAAAGCATCAGTCCAATCCAATCCAACTCAAGAGTATCAGAATTTGTGAAATACTTTGCTTCAGAACATTACAAAATGGAAACTGCTAATCAGGACAATACACATTCCTTTAAATGCAACTCTACATCTACTTCCTACCCTTGCAACTTTTCTGGCTGCCAAAATTACCCATTAGTCAGGTAGACAAGAATATTGATATTTAAAAAAACAGGGTTTCACTGAATCATCTAAAAACAAATGGATCAATGTAAGGGAGAATATAAACCATCGCCTTGAGAAACTCCGGATGATAAGACTGATTAATGGTAGTGTCAGTGCGGAACATAATCCAGCCACTTTGTGGCCAAGACTAGCAGCACTTTCTGAACCGTAAAATGGTCATTCATTGGGGGCTGTCCAAACAATCCCTTTTTCACACATGCACTTTTATTCTGACAAAATACTACTCAGAAGAGCTGCAGCACTATTTTTAATGTGGATTTTAATATTCTGGCTCCCTGGTCCTAAATGTGGGTGTCTGTGCACAGCATGTTATCGACTGGTGCATGGATGACCAAGATGAACTGGACAGACAGAAATTTTAGCCAAATCCAGGAGAAAAGGGCATTTAGCTGTGCGTGACGACTTACAGGTAGAACAATACATGTACCGCGAGTGTAGCATCACAGGCTGTAAATGTACTTGAAGCACAGACTCTTGGTAAGTGCTGCACGTGTGAAATTCTTGATCTGCTTTTCAGAGATCTTCTGAGTGCATATGTGACAGGTGCTGTGTGGTGTAATGAAACTGTCCAAAAACCAAAGACTATTTGATTAAATAAAATCTTGTTCCAGTGAATGGATGCTGAGTAAACCACTTTTATCTATACTCAAGAGCCATGGTTAGGTGGGTGCTGGAGGTCCTGCCCTGAGAAGATTGGGTGTAGAAGTGGATGAAGCTGCAGAGCAGCTGCTGCAGCCGCCTGCGAAGGCCGGGGTGTTAACAGCGTAGGGTAGAGGGCTGTGTGGGGTACATGGTGGAGGGCTAAGGGAGTGTGGTGAAGTGCAGAGGCTGGGATAATATGTATAGGCTGACCAGAGAGGAAGGCTGTTGGGTGAGCTGGGATCAGGCCAGCATGTCCTAGAGAGTGTCCCAGAGAGTGTCCCAGAGAGTGACCAAGAGAGTGCCCGAGTGGAGACAGGGAAATGGGAGTAAGGTGATGCTGAGGAATATGGTGTACTTGGGCCAGCTGAGCATGTGCAGGGTGTGGGTGGTGGGGGTGTGCTGGGTGGATGCCCATTGCTGCAGCAGTAGCTGCATGGTGCTGCAAAATGGCATGCTGCACTGTAGTGATTGATGTACCTGAGGCAACAGATACAGTTGGCTGTTGTATGTGGATCTGCTGCAGGGTGGGGGGAGGGGGAGCTGGAGCCAAATTAGCC
Organism: Arothron firmamentum; assembly: GCA_016586285.1. Lineage (NCBI taxonomy): Eukaryota > Metazoa > Chordata > Actinopteri > Tetraodontiformes > Tetraodontidae > Arothron > Arothron firmamentum. Next base: position 286,990 of record BJFM01001335.1, read on the forward strand.
GCCGCGGCGGCAGCGGCCGCAGCTGCAGCGGCCGCAGCAGAAGGGAACGTCTTAACCTGCTTGGCCAAAAGCTGCTGCTGAATGTGCTGTTGGGCAGCTTGTTGCAGTTTGCTGTATTTCTCCATCTCCTCTGGTGTGAATGTAATGGGCTGACTCTCCAAAGGAGCTAACCCATCTTCTGCTTCCATGCCATCTTCCTCTAAGTTTGGTGGTGGGTAAGCAGGGTAAGCATGCATTGGAGCCGGCTGCTGCTGCATGTCTGGTACGAAGGACTCCATTATGGTGTTTTGAGAAAGATCCTGTCCTACTTCTCCTTGATACTGGGGCATCAACATGGAAGCTTCTTGTTCAAATGAGGCTTGGGATTCTTGAGGCTCCTGGACTTCTGCAACAGGCTGTGATGTCTCCTCTTGAACAACTGTGCTCGGTAAAGCCTCTTCTATCTTCTGGATTGGTGGAGCTGGCGGTGGTGGTGGAGGGGGGAACTCCCTTATAGGCTCTACTAAAATGACCTCTGCTTCAGCTTCAGACCCCTTCCCTGCTCCTGATTTTTCACTTTCACTAGTTCTCGTGAGGGGAATCACTGGTTTCTTTCCCACCTGTAGCTTCCCAAAAAGTGGCAGCATGGCTTTGCTTCCAAGGGTTGGAGGTAGTTTGGGACCAAAATAACCCTGTGGTGGGTCTTTAATCTTTATCCCAGATTTTGTTCCTGTGGCAGATTCATCTAAGGATTTTTTAGACTGGACCTTCTCCAACAACTGGCGTGCTGTAAGGGTGGTTTTGTGTTCAGTATCCCGTGAACCCCCGGGCCTCAGGGACTGTGAGCTGGATGAGTGGGTGTTACGGTTAAGGCCTCGTGATGAAGATGAGCGGGGAGACTGAGAGCGGTAGATGCGAGAACGGTTGAAGTCCCTGCGGTTTGCCTCACTGTCTCCTCGGCTCCTCTGGCTTCGTCTGCGAGGAGAGTCTTTGGTGGAGCTGGATGACTGACTGGCAGAGCTGTGGCTGCGGCTGTAGCTGCGCCTCCATGATCTTGCGCTGGTGCTGCGGCTCCAGCTGCTAGAACTTCTTGAACTGCTTCTATGATGCCGCCGGTGTCTCTTCCTTCGGCTGTAGCTGCGGGAACGTGAGCGAGAGTCCTCTGAGGAGGAAGAAGAGTACTGATGTCTCCTAGATCTTCTGTGTCCTCTGCTTTCCCTACGTTCATATTCAGAATCTGATGAATGTTTGGAGCGCCTCCGCCTTCGTCCCTCTGTGCTGTAACCACTGTAACTGTCTGAGTAGCTGCGACTACGGTAGCTGTAGGCACTGCTTCCTGCAGACGAGCGCTCTGAGCTGCTCGAGTATGAATGACTACGGGAGGTTTGACCGCGATGATGTCGACGACTGCTGCCCCGTCGTTCCCCTCGCCTTGAAGAATGACTGTGGGACCTCCCCGATTCCACACTGTGGTTGCGACGTTGTTCCCGAGGACTTGATCTATGATGACGTGACTTTTGTGGTTTAGAACCTCCTTCTTCTTCACTCTCACTACTAGGAGGTCGACCAGGACCAGGACTCTTTTGGGCTGAGGTGGAACAGGAGGCACTTGGAGGTACACTGGGGTCAGTTTTCTGTCGCTTGGTTCCAGTGTGTTCCTCATTCGACCTGGCCTTGTCATTGCCTTTGCTGGTTTCTCCATCAGCTCCAAATTTAGAAGGCACTTCCTTTGTTCCTCGCTTCCTTTTCCCAAGTTCTACCCCTGAAGTCCCTCCTCCTGCAGGTGCCACTGGTGCAGGGGCAGGAATACTTTTATCTTCTAATTTTTGTTTTGCCTTTTCATCATTTGTCTCATTTTTATCAGGAACTTTATTTTTACTCTTTTTCCTTTTATGTTTTTTTTTCTTTTTAGGCTTCTCCTGAGTTAATTCAGTTACTCCCTCTGCATCCTCTTTTGCCCCTTTTTCCTTTCCTTTACGTTTTGAATGCTTTGCAGACTTCTTGTGCTTTTTCTTTTTCTTCTTTTTCTTTGCACTATTGCCAGTTGGAGGCTTTTCTTCATCGTTCTCTGATTGACCGGGCTCTCCTTTTAACGTCTCCTTTTCCTTGACAGAGCTGGCCCCGGGCATGGTAGATAGGTCTACTTCAGTTTTAGAAGTGGTGGCTTCCTGTCCCTTGTCATCAGACTCTTCACAAGCCTTAGGAGACTTTGATAAGTTCCCTCCACGAACACCTTTATTGCGCGACAGCTTGAAGTCAAAATATAGAGGATTACAACTATATGATAATGAAGGTTGGGCCTTAGTGAACTCAAGGAGCTCTGAAGGCCACTGCAGGGTGGTGCTGTCATCTTTGCTCAGAACTGGAAAAAAGGGACCTGTGGCAATCTTCGGACCCAAGCTGCAATCCTCAACCTCTTGTGTGCTTTCCACTTTTTCAGGAAAGGCGGTTATCACACCAGTTGTGTCCGCTACTTGACACAAAGAGGTTTCCTCTGTTTCTACTTTAAGTGTTGATTCTGGCTCAAGGGCAGAAGTAACATTATCTAGCTCTTTTTCAGTCTTGCTCTCTGTAATGTCAGTCTCTATCTGCTCAGAACTATCTTCAACCTTTTTGTCATCTAGCCCCTCTTCCTCATCCTCCTCGTCTTTGCCCTGGCACTGATCTGTGGCCTTCATAAACAGCAAAAACTGAAAATGGGGTTTTACCCGACAATGAGCTGGAGGAACATAATGATAGTACTGAGGCTCCTGGCCAACACATCCTTCATCTTTTTTCATCATCATCTTTAGTTTGTTTAGGGTAGAGGCTAGAGAGCCTCCATCATCAGCCTGTTGTGTTTCTTCTGTTGCTGCCACATGTACAGCCTCAACTACTTCCCCTCCCCTGGGGCTTTCTGTGTTACAGCTAGGTGTCTCCTCTTGCCCTCCAGTCTTTTCTCCCTCCTGGCCATCTTCTTCCTCCATAGCCTCCTCCCCATGATCAGCAAACACTGCTGCTGCTGTCTCAAGTTTAACTGGGGCTTTCTTCGCAAAAGAGAAGGACACACTGACTTTAGATGAACCACTTTGTACTGGAGGGGGGGAGGTAGAGGTGTTTTTCCCAAAAGAAAAGCTGATGGCTTGACTTGGCTTTGGAGAGCCTTGCCCAATTTTATCTGCCACCGAAACTTCTAAGGAAACATCTGTCAAAGCAGCATTTTCAGGGACCACATTGTCATTGTCTTCCATCTTCTCTCCATCTACAGCCACTGTAGTAGTCTTGAACATGGGGCCACTTCCTGGAGTACTGAGATAGTAACAACAAAACACAAAATAAAAAATTTTAGGAAAGAAATATTTTATATTTGTGCATTTGTGGAAGAGCTGTTATTTTAAAGGAGTTTAACTTAAACCGCATTTACACAATCATCTTTCTAAAACACATCATGTGTTCTACATGTACTACCAGAAGCATTATAGAATTCCACCAGAAGAGGGCACTCCTGGGGTTAAAATCTTACCAGTCAAATTGTTTTCTCTGTTCAGCAAGCTCATGTAATCTACGCAGCATCTTTTCTTGCTTTTTTCCATCTTTGCGGGAGCGTGATGACACATTTCGAGCAAACTCTCTCTGCTTCAGTTCTTTGAGCCTCTGTATGACATAAATACAGGATCTGAGTAAAACTTGGGAGACCCAAGGCATACTGCTTCCCCCAACCCCCCCGCCCCCCCAAAAAAACTAAAAAAAAATCTTATGTTTATAATCCCAAACACATTGTATAGCAAGTACCTGCTTGTGAGCATGGTCATAAGAGTTTATGTGGTTGTCAAATTCCTGGTGTTTGGTGTACTGTTTGTCACAGAGCTCACAGTAGAAATTGGCTCTCAGGTCTTCCAGAGCTTTCGCAATAGCTTTCTCCTTTTCCATCTGATCCTGTTGGAAGAAATTTAGTTAGATCTGTTTAGAAGCATCTTTTACATATGCTTTGACAAAAACAGTCCCTCATAATATCCCTGAACCCAGAAGCCACACCTTATATTTTTGCCGTAGTTCTTCTGTGTCCTCTTTTTCCACTTCAAGTACTCTTCTTTTCTCTGTCGCATCTTCTGCATAGTCCATCTACAAAACCAGCATTTACAGCTTTCAGAAAATGAAACAATTTTAGCAAGTGTATCTATTATCATTAAGAGTTATTCTATCTACTGATCCCTTAAAGGAATAACGCCATCCATCCATATCTAGACACCAAGACAGACAGTTTAATACCTCCATCTCCATCCGTCCCATCCCCATGACATCATATTTGAGGATGATGGGCACAGGGTCAGTGCGTCCTGAGGGAAAAGAGACAGAATGGACATGATGAGTATTTAAAACCGAGAAATAGGGCCAGCTCGAAGACAGCCTTCTTTGAGAGCATTGGGTGCTGGGGTTAGAGAATTTTGCCTTAAAGTGCAGAGACCAGAAAGCTACAGTGAACCAAACACCAGCCATTCTCACAGCTTACTGCAGCCACATGATGTACAGACCAATTTATCTGGTCCTTTAGTTGCATATGACTGGGCTGCAAATTTTAACAGAGCAGTCATTGCAATTTTGGTAAACTCAATAAAACAAAGGTCTAGAGTGAGTCTCAGGAGTGAGTCCTGTTAAACCAGATTCGCTAGTTTATCAAGGAAGCAGCCATGTCAGAGACTAGATTTTGGTGTGTGTATGTTGAGAAATAATCATTATGAGATCCGCTCTGAGGGCCAGAAAACCTCTCAAGGTCATTGCCTATTACATAACCTGGCTATCTGAACCTTGCAAGTCCTTTTTAATGTGCTGTAGTTAAATCTCTCTTTACATGCTTTGTAAGCTGTGAAAAGAGCTAGATCAGAAAGAAAATTAACAGTAGGAAAATAAACAAACCAACCAAAACAACAAAATATTGAATATATAAAAATCAAAACTACTTTGGAAATTTGACACGGAATTGCTTAATCCACTCATAATCAGCCAAACAAAGCAGAAGACAAGAGTAAAATTAAAAAGGACACAAGCACTGAACTACAGCAGAGTGACATCGAAGGCCAGGTATCGCCATGGTGAAAGTGCAAGGGATGGGGATACTTACCTGTCAAAACATGGGTATGAGTAAAGAGAAATAAGGGAGGACAGACAAATAGACAGGCAGATAGACAGACGGGTTCTCAACACAAAAGCCATAAGAAGAATTTGAACTAATCTGCTGCTCCTGCCAGCCAGATATGAGAAATTGATCTGAATTATCATCACTTCAGTTTGGTTTCAGTTTTTTTCTCCCACATATTTGTTCTTTTTTTTTTTTTCCAAAAATTTGTTGATCCTATTTGTATGCATACCATTGGGCATATGGAAGAAGTGCAATCACTTTGATTTTAACTACAAAGTATTCCTTAATGTATACGTGCCTGTCTAATATGGTTTTAATAAGTTTAAAGTAATATGTCTGACAAAAAAGTTATTTTTTTACACACACAAAAAGGTAGACAAACGGCATTGCCATTTACACTTAGGTGGTGTCATATATATATCCTTTAATTCTGATTTCTTTCCAATACATTCTAACCTTTCTTCATTAAGAAAGGTAACATTGGGTGGTTTCTTTAGTTTGGTTTACTTTAGAAAAATGTAGTCATCACAGCCCAATGACATGTTCATTCTGAAATCAGAGATGCATGGGAACTCTAACATAATGGCCTGCTCAGACTCCCACTGCAGTGTTGGACAGTTAAGTAAGCTAAATTATGAAATAATTCGAAGCAGATGACTGTGAAGGCCTTATTCCAGAGGAAATGAGAGCAGGGTGAAAATATTTCACAAGACTAACAAACTTAGAAGTGTGTGTACATTCTATTTCCTCCTGGTACTGTTTGCCCAAAAGTAATGAAAGAAATGTCTGAAAGGAAATATTAGCCAATCACTGCAGTGGTCTGTCTCACTGGAGTCATTAGTCAGGTACAGAAGAATAATGCATGGTTACAGTCATCCCAAATTATCACCAAACTCTGAACACAGTGACAATACTTCCACATTACCCATTCCAGTGGAAAATAAAGGGACCACACAAAAACAATGTGCAGCTAAATCGAATGGTGTGAATCACAGTGAAAAAAACTGAAAACAAACAAAATGACAATGTTCTAATAATAATACATATGCATGATAATATCCAAGCAGCAGAATGAATTCTAATACAATTTTAAGCCTATGTAGCATTGGTGCTCTTATGAGAGGAAAATAAACATGGGAGAATTAAAAACAAATTTTAAATAACAATAAAAATAAAGGAAAAAAATCAATTGGGGGATTAAAATAACATTTACCACTAAGTTTACCATCAGCACAACATGGGCAGGATCAAATCGCTGTAAAAAAGAAACACCAATTGGTTAAGCAGGAAGATTGAGGAACAAAGAGAAGGGAGGGTGGGGTTAGGAGTGTCTATGTGAGGTATGGGGGGGGGGTTACAGTGTGTCACCCCCAATCCCTTCATCCCTTCACTCAGGGCTTGATGCTTACAGGGATTGCCTTCCACCATTCTCTCCCAACCACTAGTCCCAGTCCCAAAGCCACTAGCCACGCATCTTCTAATGCAGCTTTCTCTGTCTGATTTTTTTATTCTGCTTGGTAAAAAAAAAAAGAAAAAAAAAAAGACATTAACCTTAAAGTGTTACCTTTACCGAGACCAGGTCATTCATCCAGCCTGACAGATGTGAATAGGGACCACGACCATTTCCCCCTTTGAGCTTTTTTCAGCCCAGTTAGCAAATAACCCTGAAATTCTCTCATTTCCCTGCTTGCCAACAGCCAGCAAGCCTATGTAGGGATTTGCTCAATGCCAGTGAACAGGACACCACACATAAAATATATCTGAGGAGAGAGCTGGCCAGGCTTTGAGCAGTACTTAGAGTGGCTACTGCAGTCTATGTATGCTTTTGCAGAAGCATTTTTACCAATTGTATCATGAATTTGGAGTGTTAAATTTGACTCAATTCTTTGAAAATTGTAGCCAGTTGTGAGGCCTCCAACACTGCTTAAAGCCCCAGGCGAGTGTGACAGTTTGAGGCAAGCAAAGGTGACCCTCCAGAACAAACATGCTGGGCAAAGAAACGGGGGAGGCTGAAAGCTCGTAACCATAGGGACAGTGACATTCAGGGTGTTGAAAGGTGGTGCGGTTTTCCCTGTAAGTCGACTCTGTGGCCCAGTCAGTTTCACACACACTCCTCCATACATTCCCACATTATGGACACGCACAAAGAGACAATTTTCACAGGTTCTGAAGTAGTAGAAACAGGCAAACAAGCAGAAGGAAGAAAAAAAATTCTACTCTGCAAGCCATTCAAAGACTGAGCCGTGGTTACAGCCAATCTGATACCCAACAGCAGCCAACACAATCTCAGAGAAAAACAACCTAACACACACTGACATGATGATTCTAATGGATGTGATGGAATCAGAACTTACTGTGTCTAACCTGATTTCAAATGTAGCTGTTCTTTGTTCAAATCAAACCACTTTACATTCGAATGAAGTTTTAGTCATTAGGGGTCGACAGAGCAAGGTCAATTATCGGGGCCTCGGTTCGGTAATTTGTCCCTTATTCATACAACAGACATCAGTGAAATAAAAAAAAAAATAAAACATCTTCAGAGCTTGAACCTTGGTTTCTCTAACCAATTTCCTTCACTTAATGTTACAACATTATATGATGATGACCATGTAACATCATTGAGCTATTACTACTGTTTCCAAATTGTACCACTGAGAATGTCAAAATATTTATCAAATTTAGCCTGCAATGAAACACCAAAAAGGGGAATGATTTCAGCAGAATATTTGCGATTCTTTACAGAAGGGCACTTACGGAAGACTTTTTCTTTTTTCGTCTTGGTTTTTATACAACATTAAAATCAATATTAATGCCTGCCCTAAGGTCTTGACTGTAAAAGCAAACACAACTAAATCTACATCAGGCTCATTAAGTGCTTAATATCGGCCCTGAAAAACCATATCGGTCGACCCCTAGCAGTGATTACAGAGCAAAGAGGAGGAAGCTGACAGAGTCCATTAGCCTATGGTACACTTTTAAGAGGGGTGTTACACTGAAGTCAACTGCAAAGTGGGAGAAAGAAAACACACCCACACACACACGCATACTGACATAAAAGAAGGGATCCAACAAACCTTACCTAAAAAGGGCAAAAGGGACAAAAAGAAGAATAAGAACAAAGTCAATACAGTGGAAAAAAAATAAAAAAGGGACACAGGTTTTAATTCAAATTGAAAAACCACATCTTCTGGTTCACAGGACGGGACAGAGCAGCAAGATTTCAAAATTATAGCAAAATTCAATAAGATGTATATTTGTGTTTTTGTCATTAGGATATTCTTCAATGACATTCACAAATCGGATGAAACCAGTGGACTCCAACACTGCCAGCAGTTCCTACGCACATTACACACGCTGCCATAGTTCCTGCCAACACACTTGCCAAACCACTCATCAATAAAACCAGTGGCAAAACACAGGTGCACAATTAACTCCCACCTTCCTCTATGATAAAAGAGAACCTAAATGATAGGTTAGAACTCACAGTTGGGAAAAAACACAGATAAAAACAAAAAATTAGATGAAGAACACACAGAGAACCTTACAAGCACATGGAAAAGCGATGCTAGGCTGCCAGAAGGCAGCTCAGTCATTTATCACACCAATGGTTTTAAACAACATACTCAGTTTTCTTAAAGGGAAGCACATACATGGAACTCATATGATGAGGCATATATCATTAGCTCTCAGACCACAGTACTGTAACAGTTTGCAATGAAATACATAATTTATTTCCTTTTTTCTTCTCCTAAAAGACATGTACTTCAGAGGATGGAGATAGGAGTTTCTCAGCACTTGTCAGTTTAAATTTCAATATACTATGTTATACTGTAATCTATGACAGTTGGGAGACACTACATACAGTTTCATAATTTCTGATTTTTTTCATCCCTAACAGGACAGTCCAATTGCAGTAATCATAAAGAAATGATGTCAAAAAAGCAATGTAATTGATGTTAGAGTTACTAGAAAACTTTCATACCCTGACAATCATACTTTGGGATCTAATCTGAGTAATAAGAGGCCACTAAAACACTTTCAGAAGAGTACACTCCTTCATCTTAATGGCAGTGTTACCTCCAGCAGAACCCTCAACCTGCTCAGGGACTTCCCCTGATTAGCAATAAAGAACAGAATAGGACAGTTCAAAAGATCTGGACAGGCGAGTGTCCCTCTTTGCAACATCTTTTTTTTTTTTTTTTTAACTTCTCTGTGCACATGTACACCACCAAATCTGATGCCATAAATGTTTTAATTGGCCCAACAAACACACAGAAGGGTACAGATACAGAATACACCTCCTCAACAGAGAGGAGTGTGTATATTCTGTGTACCCATATATGTATACAACAGTATTTTCCCTGTATGGGGTTACTGAAGGCTGCTTCTTTATCTTTTTCTTCAACAAAAGAGTTGTTGCACCAAAATTGCTACTGCGGTAACACTGACAGCACTGCAATGGAAAGTACTGCCAAGTGGTGTAGTCATTACAGAAATAAGGACATGTGAGCACATGTGAACTGTTTATAGGTATGTCTGTGGCAGAACCGAGACCCGTAGTTGTGTATTACTGCTTGCAGTCTAAGGAACATCGTTGAACAGCATCATGAATACTATAAGAAACTGAATTGTGTTTGACACCCCCGTCAAAAATAAAGTTTTTTCAAAGACAGACACAAAGCGAGTGACCAAAAAGATGACAAAAGAAAAAATTGTGCCACAAAAAGAAAGACCCTGTAAGGGGGTGAGGGATTTAGGGTACCAAGTGTTTACCACCCACACACACTGAACATAAATAAAGGGAGGAGTCTTACCCTGCATGGTTTTTCCAAGGCCTTGCCCCGACTTCCAGCCATGTTTCTGAAGCAACCGGTGCCCGATGTTATCCTAACAGAAAGAAGAGGAGAAAAAAACCAAAATAGTCCAATAATAAGAGGAGCTTTTCCTTGTTATCAGTCACTTTAAATCTAGACAAGCTAAATACAACATTCAGATCACACTTTCAACAACAACCACCACCATCGTCATCATCATCATTATCATCATACATGTCAGCTTAATCACTTCACGCATCAGTGTCTGTCAGCGAAAAAAGAATGGTAAAGGAGCTTTAAGGGGCAGGGCAGAGGGGAGAAAATTGGAAATATGAGTAAATCAGGCTATGTGTAGCCTGGATATAGTGAATATCCAATGATAGGAGTGTAGTAAATCCTTTCAATAAGGCATAAGCCTTTCTGTATTTTACATTGATGTACATTAACTGAAAAGTCAGGAAAGGGAAGGAAAGGGCAATTTATGTACCACACGCATACATATACGAACCACTACAGAACACCGTTTTAGTACATATTTATAGGAGACAGAAAACAGGTATGGAAATCTTGCATTAACAAAACAAAAACTAGAATCTCCAAGCTTGCTGTGATTCCATAACCATGACAAAGGGAGCACCATGAAACATACGCAGCTGTCACAAATAAACACAGCCAAAAAGACAGAAGTGGAGAAAGTGGACCTTGGATTACCATTACAAGGCCCAGGGTGGACAGATTACGCATGTGTACAGGGGTATGTGGGTATGCAGTTGCATGTAATCCCGTTAGACACTGTATACTGGACTGAGCTGGTGTGTGTGTTTTTGCATGACTCTCCCAGCATTTGTTTTGTTATCAACAGCTTGGTTTCCTCCTATTTTTTATGAGACCAAATTACAACCTTTAATGTTGTAGATCATAAATTAATATTCATTAAAACTGTTTTGTTATACTATTGATTACCACAGCCATATAGGAGGAAACATCAGGCAGCTGATAATCAAATAGAGAGAGTTAAAAAGACTGCAAGAACATACCCAACAGAGGTTCCTAGTATACTCTGGGACTGAATGTTTAAGACCGTTGTACTGCTAATATGAGTCAGCGAGGAAAACAAAAAACATTAGGTGAAAATGCAGGAGCGTCCCACCACTACACACTACAGGACATCCTCAAGCACAAATAAACAATGTGATTTCGTAATAAGCAGTGTTTTCTGTTGTGATTATAACTATTCCAGGCTTATCTAACATTCACCAGAGTGCTGCATTCTACCAAAACAGACAAATCAAACAAATTATATTTATAATCACAAGAAGATTTACAACAATTTTCACAAACAAAGAGTGAAGAGGATGAGGGTAAACCAGCATGCAGCTTTTTGTTAAAGGATTTAACAAAAAGCATCGTCGGTGTTAGTAGCGCACATTGAATAGTAGACATACACGGGTGAGCTGGGAGTGGATGGTGGGGTTAACAAAAGTCCAACTGCGTTAGCCTCAAAGTGGATCAGGCACGAGGAGGAAGATTATGGCTCAGAGGGGTCGATTGGTTCTCTTTGACAAGAAAGAGAAAGTTGGGAGATGACACAGAACAGAGCAAGCTGAGCCATGATGTTAGTGAGTTTGTAGGGAAGTAGAATCGAGTTGGACTAATATGGGATAGTGCATGTGAAGGGGTGTAGCAGTCACACACAGCATGCACCGCATCTCCATCCGAAAGGACTTGTTTAGTGTAATCTTTGAGAGAGCCGGTACCATCCTTTGCCCGCATTGTAATTTGTGGGAAAAGTATCACGTCTTAGCAAAGTTTATCAAAACTGAAATCCAACAGGTCAAACATTGGCAGTTTTAGTGTAAGACAGATTTTGAGCTTTCATTGTTTGCTGCCTCTTAGTGGATTCTATATTCTGATTTCGATACCCAGTGAACACCTCAACATCAGCTCTACAGTTGATGATACTGGTTTTTTATCACTGCTGGGATACATTAATTTTTTGACCAACAGTTTTATGTTTTTTTGCTGTTGTTTTTTATCCTAGGGATATGTAAAGATTAAATACATTCATAAGGGCAGAATGGATGAAGCCGGAGTCAGAAAGGCTGACATCAACACAGATAATTTCAGAAGGTTTGGCGGAAGGAGATGAGGGCGAACTGCATGTTGAACATCTGATAAGTGCACCAAAAGAATAGACAGATGGATGAAAGCAACGACGGCGAGTCCAACAGCAGTGCAAGTGGAGTGAAGGCATTTCCATACGAACCTGGCTTTAAAATACTGGGCTGTCAAAAAAACAGTCACACGTGACACAACGTAAGAAATGGGCCAAACGCTTTTAACTGCAGTTCTGCTAGCTTCTCTACTTCTTAAAAATGCAAATCTCTCTGCTAACAAACATAATGCTGTAAACAAACAGAAAAGGTAAGCATGTCAATAAATCCACCAACTGACTTCATACAAGAGAAAGAAAATATGTGTTATCCAAAACAAAAGTGCTCTACAGGAAAGGGGTGTTGTTTTAAAGCATGCCCTGTGTCATCATTGACACAGGGCATGGAAAAAAATATGGTTCAAGGCTGTGATATGCAGGGGACCCCACTGAGAGACCTCAGATTACTCAGGAACATTACTGTCTAGCTAACAGTGTAAACTATTGCGCTTGATGTCTTGCACATTACTGTTTATTATCATGTGGTGAAGCTGTGATTAAATGGACTTCTTAATAAAAAGGAGCCCACGTGCTGTAATTTCCAGATGCAGAGTCCCGTTTATATAAATGTGAGACATAATTCAAAACAAAATACTTACCTTACAATCCTGAAGGCTCAAATCAGAAAAACTGCAAATTTATTAAAGTGAAGTGAAAAGAATGACACTGACAAACTAGTGTGTTCGCAATCATCTTAAAGAAATCACTGTGACACATTCTGATTGAGTTTTAAGAGAGGTGATCGGACTCCGGATATTGAAAACATCTATTTTCAGAGGAAGCTATTTGGTGCTGCATGTTTCTTTTTTTTTTTTTTTTGCTAGGTTACCTCATGTAAATGTTACTGCGGCCTTTATGGATCTATCACCTGTACCAGAAGTTCAAGAAATCCCACAACACATTGCTCATTAACTAGTCCGTGGTCTGTATCTGGGCTTTTTGTAAATGTCTTGTGTGTTTGTACTATGTCTGTGGCTCTGAGGTTGCCCACTGCATATCGTACACGGGATAGGGGAAGGAAAGAGGGGAGGTTTGAGGGACTGGAGGGGGACGGAGACATGGAGGGAATGAGTGTGGGGGACAACTGTAGTTAGTAACCAGGGTAGAGTGTCGAGAGAAAAAAGTACTAAATGCTAACAGCTTTTAATACATGCAATGGCAAAACAATGTTAGAGAGAAACAGCAAAGACCAAAGGGAAAGACAGAAAAAGATCCCAGTAAAGTACCACAGACCTCTAGCTGCCTATAGGTCACACACAGTTAGGTGGCAGGGGAGGGGCTCCAAGAAGCAGGGCTGAAGCTTTGGGAACAGATCCAAGTCGTAAAACCCAAAACTCAAGAGGTCTGCACATTATAGGACAAAATAGTGTGCCAAACAACCTGGTTTCATAATGTGTATTCACTGTATTTGATTCTTGCGTATCAATGTAAATAAATAATTATTGGTTTAATACTTCCACTTATGCCTTATCAAATAATATACACTCGTTTATTTATTAATTATGTTGAACACAAATTGAAATTATTTTTAGGTAGTTCATCTTTCATAAGTACTTAAGTGTGGATAGGCTGCAGCCTCAAATGTTTCATATGCAGATATTAATTTGGTGACAGCTGATGGCACCCCCATGACAACTTTTTGGTAGAAAAAGGTTAAATGCTGCAGCACAGCCCTCAGTGCCCCTCCACAAATAATAGCGCAGGAGCAAAAGAACCATGAAAGCCAGGAGAGCAGGCCACCATCTTAAAATCTTTTACCTTTCAACACCCACAAAAAGAGGTTTGTGCCCACTAAAAAACAATGCATATCTAGAAATCTATAAACTGGTGATTATTCACTGTTTCCTTTGAAATAAGATTAGTTTTTTTTGCCCTAAAGATTAAATACTTTGAAAAGGAATATATCTTACACCCCTATAAATTAAAACTCATGGTTTGATTTTTCTGAGATACATGTATGCTGAGTTTCACAGTTTAACAATATCTATCTGGAATGTTAAATAGGGCAATTTCTATTTATTTATTTTTACATATTATCCTTTGCAACAGCAAATATTTGTCTTTGATAAATAAAATTTATTGGTGAAAAATTGAAATTTTTTTTTATAGAGAATTAATTTTTAAATAAACTATTCAACTAATTAAAAAGTTCATTAGGATTTTTTATCTCAACTTTCCAACATTATTTGCACCTTTCCCCAGCTCAGGGAGCTACACTGCTGTTCTGTGGACCTGGCTACTGATTGCGACTGGCACACAAACACAGGTATCATCTGTAGAGGAGAGAGGGGTTGGGCCTGCTCGCCATAGTTCTTCAGAGACAGAAGAGGAGATGGAGAAAGAGGGACAGAGAAAGAAAAGAGCTGCCTGCGCTATTATCCATGTGCCTCTTCAGCAAAAAATGCAATCCCAGTTGCACAAGCACCATGCCAGCACAGAATGACAGAGGGTACTGTACACCGAATCACTGTGTAGTAGGGAGGGAGCGAGAGACGTAGAAAGAAAACAGATGTGAAGTGACAGCAGTAAGGAAAGGAGAGAGAGACAGAGACAGATAGAGAGAAGCGTTACAAGGACCCTAAATATAGGATTAAGGAAGCAGAGCGTGCAAATACAAACCGGGTCATTGCTGCTTAGCTAATAGGGGCCAATTTGCTGCAGGAGAGAAATGTCGAACACCCCAAGTTGTGTACAATAAGATAACCGTCCTGAGACATCAACACTATACACTAATATTCACAGTTAAAGCTGCACAAACACAACACACACTCAAACAAATGCCTCCATTCATACCATCTAACACAGTCTGTGCACTTGTTCTGTAGATGGAGTGGAAGAAGCACTGTAGACTTCACAATAACTCTATCCACAGTTAAAAGCTATTACGTGCTTTTTTTTTTTAGGAGTTTGTATTGTGACCACACATTCTGTTTAAAGTATCACACAACTATAACCAAAGTAGAGTGGTCAGTCTAACAGTATCTGTTAACCAAGATGTGTTACTAAGAAAGAGGCCATTAACAGTGCTTGATCCAGGCCACAGCTTTAGAGTTACTGTGTCTCAGAGTAACTCTGGAGAAATGAAACCTCAGAAAAATGTTTTTCTTTATGTTAAACAGGAAAGTCTAGCAAATATTTGATCCTTTTAACTATCATACACAAAATAGAGTAGCCAGAGGAGATGTTAGGGAATTAATGGGCATGATTCTACCAATTAGATGGCAAAATGATTTAAAAAAACAAATGAACAATGGATGCTTCTAGATGGACAACAGTAATGGAGTGAAAGGTGTGGTTCTAATTCATCCCTGGACCAATCATCCACTCTCACAGCTGGTCCAATGGTCAGGAATATAGATGCAGTCTTACCGGTTCGATGGGCTTGTCCAGGGATGCCTGCTCCAGCTCCAACTGGCCCTCTTCATACTGGTCAAAGTGATTCCCAGCCTGAGTGGCACACGTTTTACAGGTTATTGTGAAAATCTCTGTCAATCTTTATATAGTACAAACACAGTGACACACAACGGTCATAAATAATCCATGCTTTTGACAGAAGGGATTTGTTTGGCTACACACGGTACAACTCAGCCTCAACATAGGTTGCACCAATTTAGAGCAAAATATAATAAAACTACATTTCTCTGAGAATATGCAGGAGTGAAAAATAAATGTAATTCTACATGAGCATTTAAATATGAAGGCTGTAGACGATGATTTAATATTACCATGAGAATTTCTGCTTTTAATTCATCAAAGCACTTTTAGGATTCATTCCTAAATCTGCTTTTAACAGATAAATCATTTATCTGCAAAAAGCAGAGGTGCAAATTTTCAGAATAGTAATTACTTTTCTATTCAACATTCTCAGACAGATGGTACTATACATAGATAAGCAACTTCAAACTGGCCATAAAAACCAGTAGATAGCAGAGTCAGTTGTTAATAAAACAAAACCTTTTATTTGCATGAAGCTTAGTAGAATAAAAATGTTTTTTTTTATTTTTATGTTGTACATTGTACTATAAATATTATTGTGATTATTACTGTTATGTCAACGATGTTGCTGTAACAAGCAAATACCCCATGTCTGGGATGAATAAAGTATCTCTATTCTATTCTAAATACTGAAAATATTTGAAAAGATCAATAATACGGTTCCCCAATTTCTTCACTAAAAGCACATTGGTCATGCTGATGTCTACAAAAACGTCGACAACTGACCATTTTTCATTATAGCAATATCACAATATTTACATGAATTGTGCAGGCAAACTTTATGCATATTTTTAAATTATCTTGTGTTTTTCTGCAAGTCAAATTTACACTGAATATAACCTGACAGGTCTGATTCTGCTCTACGTGCTGGATTTAATCCTCCTGTGTCTCGTGAATCATGTTGCTGGGGAGCAGACTTTGGTATGGAACCAGAGGAACGTTCTAAATAAGAATGCCTTCACAGCAGATCTCACACACAGAGCACCACTGTGCTGAGCCAGAGTTGTTCTCAACAGTCTTATTCAGGTCACAGAATGCTGGGCTACATCCACACTAATGCTTTTGTTTTTAAAATGGAAAGTAAATTACCTTCATCTACATAAGCCTTTCACATAGCTTCACAAATTATTTTCACATTGAGCTGCATGGAACGCATGCACTGTGAGTATTCAAGAACACTGAGAATGTGCACACTATCGTAACCAGAAAACCTTATTAGTTTGGGCCATGATGGCAACTTGGCAAGCTAATCCTTTCAGCATTTTGCCAATCATCATGTCAACTTAAAAACACATATGGCCAACTGGACTGATTTAATATACTTTAGTGCAGGTGCAAATGTAATTAAATCCAATACAAATAATAGCGCTCATCCCTAACCAATAAACTTATCTTTTTTCAATTTTAAAAAGGTATAAGCTGGAATGCCTCTGTTGTCATTGTTGTGTTGCCTGTTCACACAGCCTTGAAATAATTATTGTTCAAAATTATTTTACCTGATTTGATACCTGTGCATATATACACAACATATAAGATGCTCACTGTTTCCAAAACTTTTTACTTGCGTTTAGGGATCTTAGTGAGCAAAAAAGTGACTCATACTGTGAAAAACATGAAGCAGAATCACAAACAAAAGTTACTATACCGCTGGAGAAACATCAACTTAATGTGATACAAGAATTTAGTTTGGAAATCTGAAGAAAACAACAAATAAGAATTAGTGGTATTTTGTAATCTCGTCTGTGCAGATGGGGTGCGGTCTAAAATCGTCAACAGCCAAACCAAAAAGCTAGTATTATGTATATCCCACTGAGGAATGTGTTTAACTTAAAAACAAATAAGCAAAAATAAAATTGTGCAAATGATCAAAAACAATTTATCAGATTTAATTAAGGGAAAGACGATGAGATGTAAAACAGTAAATCCAAATTCTGCAAATGTATTCTATATGGAAGAAGTTAACACAATATCAATAAATGAATAACCTAATATATTATGGACACATGTCAACTGCTCTGGTAACAGATCGGTGCTTCAGAGTTGTCAAACGATACAGCCATTTCTTGCTACAGCTGCATAATGTGCGCACAAATTAGCTACCTGCTAGCTAACTCGCAATCGTTAGCATATGTCGATAAATAACAAGTCTCCCCAAGGTCACAAACGAGCAACTTTGGTGTCATTATTTACATAGTTGTTGAAATGATATGGTTACATAGCATTAATAGCATTTACAAATATGACGCATGCAAAGTACGACATTTAGCCAAACAGACGCGGGGCAAGTTAAATTCCAAGGAGCCAAAACGTTAGCATTGGCCTAGCTAGCTCGCGGGGTTAGTCAAACACCCTTAAATGCACATGCAGTTTGACACAATTCCTTATCGTCAACAGGGGTTTTATTTCCTATCACCACATGTTCACCGTGCTAAGACATTTTAAGACAACCACCATTACTCGTAGTGATATTACCTGGAAATCACGCTCTTCGTTGAACCTAGAAAACCTGTCGGCCATTTTCCGAACACAGCAGCTTCTCTGCTTGATCCGTCGATGTCCGAGCGAAGCGCGTGCGATGACGACGACGTGCACGAGATAGACGATCCAGTCTGCATTCGGATGTTTACATTATGGGAATGCATTCATTATACATTTAACCACGTTATTCGACTATAATGTTGCGTGGCATCGTATTTAACATGGCAAAAAGACACGTTTACTCACAGTTTTGTATAGTGGAGCCACCCTAGAGGTCCTTTTAGGAGAAGCAGACTATCGCATCTGTTTTCTGTTACTGTTTTACTGTGCCTGCCTTAAACGTGGGAATAGTGTTTACTTTCTCAAATTATGACGATATAAACTTCTGTTTCAAATTCACAGAAAATAGATAACATGGACAGGGTCAGACTGAGATATGAATGTAGGTGAGTCAAACTAGCATTTGAGCTATTTCTTTTTATCTGTATAGATAGGTAAAACGTTGCAGTAGTTAAGTGCAATGTGTTTGTGCACAGGGAACATGCACACTTGTCAATCATATCAGTGCACACTTGGTATTAAAAACTTTAAATAGCCAAGGAAAGGGAAAAAGACAAGAAAACGTTCCCAACAAGAAATAATTTAATTAATATAAAACTTTGGAAAAGGGTATTAAGCTAATAAATGAAAATAATGTAATTATTGCAATGTAACAAACAATAAAGTATTAATTTATGTTACATATTAATTTGTATGAGTAGTGGATGCCTCCTTTTGGTGAATATGTGTCACTAACACACACACACACACACACACACACACACACACACACACACACACACCACGTAAATTCAACAGTAAGGATAATGGCAATAAATAAAATGACGAACGAGAAAATAAAGAAAAATGATAAAACGCAGGAGTGAAAAGGGTAGCGTTGTCTTCATTGTAGGAACGTTTCCCCCTACGCCCTTGAGACAGGACTAAAGGAAGTACAAACATGTCTTGTCTTCATGTTAAGTGCGAACATGTTTCAAATTTAAAGTCATGTACCAAACAAACAAAAACAAAACCGTATACCTTGCCCAAAAGGCAAGATATCAAAACTGGCAATGATAAAAGAGATATATGAGCTTCTGTACGTGTTTTGGGGATTGCGATTGTTATAAAACTAAATCATCACAGCATTTATTCTGAAATTCCTTCGGAAATGTTAGCGGCATAAAGGTTTTTAACATATCGGATTTGGGCGACGCCTACCGACAGACGGCACGGTAAGTTAAAACTCAACTTTTCTATATAACTTTACGAAGTTGGCTTAACAGAGATACAGTTTACAACTACTAGAATACTCACTTTGTTTTTGTTTTCGACGGGTGTATTTCTATGTAAAAGGAAAGAAGAAGAATGTCAAAAACATGTCCGCTTCACTGAGTGAAATGTGGTCAGAAGGAAGTTATTGTTTAGTTCACAAAAGACGCGCACACACGACAAAACTGCAAGAATGTCGCTCATCTAATATTTAGGCGATCACTAATTAGTTTGTTACACTGCTTGTCAACACTTCTAGCAGAATTAAACACATATCAGGAGGAACACAGTGAAGGTAGGCCATTGTTCTGTAACTGTTCTGTAACCTACACCATTTTTTTTCAGGATCCCTTATTAAACATCAATGTATGTTATAACCAACCAACCAACAACCACTTCTCGTTTTTCTTTTTTGATTTTTAGCTGTCATTGGATACATCTATAGAGTGTTGCAATTTATATAATTAAAAAAAGTGACTGAAAACAAAATTTAAAATTTTAGACGTAACATAATGCAGTAATTGTTGTTGTTATTATTATTATTATTATTATTATTATTATTATTATTATTATTATTATTATTATTATTATTATTTATTCATATTGTCTGTTAAATTACCAGCTCTTCACAGTTGTTACTATGTTCACAATGTCCTAATATCATGTAATTATTAACTATTGTGTGCCTTATTAACACAGTGCAATAATGCTTGGCCATTTTAGCTCATAAGTGTTTCATGTTTACATTAGCCACCTTTGACAGGTAATCATATGGAATCCAAACTTTACTACTCCTGTCACATTCACATATGCCAGATAATTGCCCAAGAGTCTGGCCTGCTTCCTTACATAAATGAGAAACTGATGGTGGAGTGTCAGTGCTGGGGCATTTGCATAAAATCTGCTAACTGAACACTTTGCAAGCCATTTTTATAGAATTTACATTTTTATATAAATTCTATCAATAATGGCATGTAGTTTATTAAAGACTCTGCATTTCTTTTAATCTCTCTTTCAAGATGTAGTTTTAGTTAAGATCATTTCTAAACATGTCTAGGCTAATCCAGATGTGGTTAGTGAAATGATCATTTTAAACTCCCACAGCATCCATGTACAAACATCAAACGCTGAGTGGAAACAGCAGAGACTGTTTGGAATAGAGAAAACTCAGTCATTGATTTTTTTTCCATGGTTTCATTTGTTTACTTTTATGACACCTCTGTTTGTAGCTGATAGTGATGAAGTAATGGGAACGGGAGAGTTAATCCAAACACAGATATGTGCAATTAAACAGTTTGAGAAAATTTAATGGCTTCACCATACATGCAGCGTTCCAATGTGTAAGCAGGCCTGGAACAATTTCCTGAGCAGCAGCAGCAGCAGGCTTTCTCCTTGAGGAATGCTTGGGCATGTGCACTCTGAACACTTCAGGTTCAGTCCCCTTTTAATGTCCTGAGCAAAGACTCTGGAATTTCATTAATCTGTGTGGGTGTACGGCAGAATTTGGCTCAATAAAGATATTTTTGTGCAGTATTTGGAGTTTAGAACTTCATAATCCTTTGTAACAGCTTATTGCATTGCATTTACTGTGTGCTCTGTGCAGAATCTGTTGCTGTTTTCCTTGAATAATGTGCAAGGCCTGGAAAAAAAAACTAATGGTGTTTAAATGTTTTTGACATATTTCCTGGCTTTTAAAGGAATTACATTTCCCTTTAGATGTGTCTATGCTTTAATTAATCCATACATATGCAAGAGATAGAAGACTTTTTACTCTGAGCAAATATTTGTAACTATCTCGGCAGACAAAAGGTCACAGAATTGTAGAAACTCCTCTCAGATTTTATTTTCTCTCATCAAGATTCATTTCGAAAAGTTATCATTTGGTGGGTTTTTGTTTTTGCCCAATTTTTCTTTTTTCCCACTGAGGTTAAGCAATATTTCCAACCATTTATTAAATGAAATACTTGTTAAATAAAGAGGTTAAATAATCCAGAGAGGCACAGACCACAGAGAACTCATGTTTTGTCTTTGGTAGGCTGCAGTTTACCAGTCTCTTCAAAATACTTAGCATCTAACTGAGTAACAAGGAAAAGCCAATGAACCAGCTTTGTTGGATAGAGCAGAGTGAGGACAGAATATGGGAAGTGGAGTTGCATTTCCCATAAGTCGTTGTCACTCAGCCCCTCCCCCTTCTTGCTAGATCTCATAACACCGTAACACGCAGAGGAGAGAGCAGAGTCTGTGGTGAGAATCAGAAAATGAAGCTCAGCGACAAACAGAGCACATAGTTCTGCTAATGTAGTGTGACAGGCGATACAGAGAGACAGCAGTTCAGCCCGGCATCTGCTGGTATGTCCCCCACGGTTGTTTTTGTGGTTGTGTGTATTGCATTGTTCTTTCTATTTATTTCTCTCTTCGTAAATTCATTCGGGTGTGGTGTTGCACCATGATTTCTGAGCAGCGGTGCACTATCTTAAAGAAATGACAGCTGAGTGGTTTCTGTGATCTTACAGGCGATGAAGCCTTTGCACTTAGGAATGGCTCAGCCAGACTCGAACAGCTTTCTCTCATAACTTTAATTGTCACTGATGTGATACATTGCAGCTTCAGTTCCAGTCTTTATTTTGTGCCTTGTTAACTTGAATTTAGTAGACATCCCAAACGCTAATGCCACAGGTAGAAATGCGTACTGTTGTGTTTATATGCAGGAGAACATGTTGTCATTATTTAACCCACAAAAATCCAGTGACAGCCAGGCCTGCTACACTTGTCTATATTCAAACTGGTGGTGTCTATTGTGATGTAGTCTACTTCCTCTTTTTGCATTTATTGTCACTATTGCAACTGGCAAAACAAGGCAAGGGTTGAGTTTCCTGCCTGAGCTGTTGACCGCAAAATTTCAATGGGTCTCTGATCAAGTGAGTCTCACTGAGTCTGGATTTTACGCGGCAGTTATATATGTTACACAAAGGACAAAGAGAATAACTTTTAAACAAGACACTAGCCTTTTTTTAAGATGGATAAGCATTCGTGCACGCTCATCATCTTGATCATAACAAATTTATTTTTGTTACTGACAAGAACAATAGGAGCTTAAGAACCAAACCAACGATTGGGGAACCAAATGGGAATGTAGTTAAACCAGTTAAACTTATAAATAGATTTATTGCTTTATTATCAGGTAATGAACATTATATTTGCGTTTGACAATGAGAAATAACAATAAGAAGCTATTTGTTTTAACAAATATAAACTTAACACTCTTAGTCACTGGTTGCTTGTCAGTAGTTTCCTGACATTTGTCATGACAAATGATAGCTTTTAACATGTTTAGAAGATTTTTTCACATTAGAATTTTGGATTGTTGTCTAAACAGATATCATGCAATGCAGTCCCATACTCATAAAAAAGTCAGAATGTAATTAGTCAACTATATTGACTTATTTACCTTTTGTGTGATTTGTGAATTTTAATCTGTTTTTGTGACACTTATTTTTGGTACGTTGTGTTGTCTTTCTCCAGATCCAACAGATGAAATGGCGGTGAGGCAAAGGATTTTTAACTCAACATCCCCATTCTCTGGGTCAACCCAGGTTGAGTTGAAAGGGTCTTACCCATCATGCTCAGCTGACCAGGAGACAGAAGAGGAGGAAGAAGAGGGACAGGACAGCAAAATGGGATACATGGCATGTCTGGGCCCCTTAATTAATAAGGTGTTGACTCAAGGAACTGCAGAGCAAGTGGGAGAAATGCCGCTGAAAACCTCAACCTTCATAGCCCAGGCTGAATGTAAATTGTCCTCTTAAGTGTTTTTATTCAAAAGCATTTCACCTTTATATATGAATTAGGAAGTTAATAATATTTGCTTTTCACAGGTGAAACCCAGGACTCTCAAGCTATTTGTCCATCCTATTTTAAATCTTATGTTGCCTCCCCAAACTGCTTCACCAGGTATGATGTTCGCATCTGCTAGCAGCAAATTCATTTAAAGATTTAGATGAAAACAGTTTGTCTTATATACAATTTACTTTAATCGGATATGTTGGCCTCAGTCTTTCCTCAGAGCACAACAATGTAGCGTGTCCCATCACTGCCTCGGTTCAGGATTCGAGCATTACGTCCACAGAGGTCACCCTACGCAAGAAGACGAAGAGGAAACAGAAGCGTAAGGGGAAGAAAAAAGTGGAAAAGAAAAAGGAAAAGCAGAGACAAAGACATCGGACACCTTCTGGAGTTCCTGAACAGGAGAGTGGTCAAGTCAGAGGGCCTTCCTTCTATGATCGGCACATCTACGCCACAGGTTCCAGCTGTTCTCCCCTGAACTGGGACCAGGTCCACAGTCCCATCTCCCCTGTTCATTCTTATGGGCTGGACAGTGACTCAGACCACCTTAGCAGTGTGGGAGATTGTTCGCTTGCTCTTGCTGGTCTCAGGGGTTGTGTCAGTCAGTCGGACCCGTGCTATGCTGGGCCTTTTTTCAAAGATGTGAAAAGAGATGAAAGAGAAGAGGAAGAGGAGCTTTCCCAATCTGACTCTGTCATTAATGAAGGGATCATTTTTTACAATGAAGTATGTTCTCTTTTACCTCTGCTCTTCTGTTTGGTTTAATTTGGTCTTGTAAACTAACTCATTGCTCTGTGCTATTAGAAAATCCAACCAGTGGACTCTGAGTACAAGGAGGGGAAGGAGTACATTCTCTCTGAGTTTCTCAAAGACGGTTCCTATGGTGAAGTGCACAGCGCTCAAGATGTCAACACAGGCTTCAAATTTGCTGTCAAAAAGGTAAAGCAGAATCTACCTCCCCGTCGCATTTTTCAGCAATCACCCTGTTTGCCCATCCTGTTTGACATCCTTGCAGATTGCCATGAAGAGGTTCATCAGTGAGGAGGTGGGTGCGTGGAGTACCCTCAGATCTCCTCGTGTGGCGGAACTCTTTGGCGTGGTCAGGGAGGGGCCCTATGTGTTACTGTTCATGGACCTGAAAGCTGGTGAGACTCCCTGATCTCTGCCTTTGAGTCACAGAGGCTTTGATGGTGATATAATAAATGAAATGTACAACGCTTGCATTGTGGAGAAAGATGGAAGATAAGGAAGATATGATTATAAACAGACCATTCTGTGGTTCCATGATGACATAAAGGACTGTTAAGTGCCCTTGTGGTTTGTTTAAATGGCAGATATCGAGATGATCAACGCTCGACATTTCCATCATTTTTACTTTGTACTATACATGCAGAGGATGTGCCGGTAAATGTCAAGAAAGCATACCGTACTTTTTGTCTTAATCTGACCTTGTCTGTTATTTCAGGCTCCCTCGGCCAGCTGATAGCGCTGCGTGGCCGGCTGCCAGAGGACCTCAGTCTTCATTACCAGCTGCAAATCTTAACAGCCCTGGAATACCTAGCAAAGAAAAAAGTGGTGCATCTTGACATTAAAGGTATGTTGCACGAAGTAAAATTTTATGTAATTTCTTTGTATTTAGAACAGTTGACTCCATATTTGAATGTTACCTCAGTTGGACTTAAGTCAAACCAAGAAAGAATACTGAAACTCATACATACGTCTTTAAGCCACAAAAAGAAACGATTAACACGTTTTGAAAGGTGTAATAAACGCCCAACAGTTTCAAGACTCCAGAAAACCCACTGAATACATTGTATTATGTATATCATAATTGGCCCTTGAAGTGTCAATCACAGTTCCTGTTATTCTTTCACTTGTTGTGGTGCTGAGTGGAAAATAAAGCAGCAGAGAAAGTCAGTTTCTAATTAAATCCCATCAGACGATTATGTGCCTTCATGCAGCTGTTGTGTGGAACACAAGTGTCACAGATACTGATTTTATCCTTGGCACCTGTGTTGTGAAACCAGACTACTGCAAAGCAAACGATGGGCTGGGAATTTCCCACAGTGTGACTCACTGCCGCTCTTCACAGAAGGCGCATGTGCACAGTATCAGGAGAGAAAGAAAAAACCAAAGAGAGGGAGAACGAAAGAGGAGGGGGATGGGAAGATAAACAGGAAGTACAGATCCTATGTCGGCAAAAATCAGATGATAATAATTACACGGAAAGAATTTGTAAAAAGAAATGATGAAAAAAAGAAGTACAAGAGAAAATTTGACAAATAAACAGGCTTGTGCTGTTGTAACTCAGGCGCCACCTGGTGTTTACAATGCCTCCACAGAGCCGTGAGTGTTTACGTCTCTTAATTTAAAGCCTGTTCATTACTGAACTTCACAGTTACTCCATATTCTCCAGACTTCATCCAGTCACACAGGGATGTCTTCTCCTGTCTTAAGAATCAGATTAAGTAGTTCAAATACCCATATTCTTGTCATTCTTGTCAACATTGTAATCTGAACTCAATTACTGGACTCTGTTTTCTGGGGGGTTTTTTACAGCTGACAACGTGTTGCTGTCAGAGGATGGTAGAGACACCTTTCTGTGTGACTTTGGACATGCAGAGAGACTTGATAATGCAGGACAGAGCCTGAGTGGGTCTAAAGGTAAATATGTTGTAGTATTTAGAGCAGATTTGGAGGAGGAGGTTATGCATAACTGTGGTTTCACATATTGTTTTATTCACACCAGATCTGAAAGGTTCAGAGACCCACATGGCCCCTGAGATAGTTAAAGGTGAGCCTCGCGGAGCCAAAGCAGATGTGTGGAGCAGCTGCTGTATGTTTCTGCACATGCTCAGTGGATGCCAACCTTGGACAAGATACTACAGTTGTAGACTTTATCTGAAGGTATACATCAGCGTGATCATGCATTTAGTCCACTACCTGTCACATTGTACACCTCTAACTTTACAATTGTGTCTCCTTGATTACAGATTGCCAATGACCCCCCACCTCTGAGAGAGATCCCACCTAACTGTAGCCATCTGACCTTTGAAGTTCTAAAAGCAGGACTTCAGAAAGATCCAGCTAAGAGACCTTCAGCATCCGATCTCAAAGAGAAAACTGCCCGAGCATTGAAAAAGGGTAACTTTTTGGCAGTAGTTGCCCCTGGCTTCTGATGTGTTCTGTCACTAATCTTTACAGTCTTTTCTCACATCACATTTGATCTATTTGCGTGGTTGCAGTGGGAGGACTCACCAGCCCAGTGAAGGGGCCCTACGCCGAGCCCTTGTATGTTCCAGACAAACCTCCTGACTCTGTGCCACTAAACAAGAGCTGTTGTGAGGATGAGGGGGAACGTAAATATTCCACGGTAACCAAAGCAAAGAAGACAAAGAAGCTTGATGACGACAATGAGGAGAAGGTTGAATCAAAACACTGCCCAATGATCCATCCCATAATGCTGATGTCTGAGCCAGACCACAAGAAAAACAACCTCAGTGGTGTGCCTGAACTTGAGCTGCGTAAACTGGAGCGTGGTGAGGTTTCCCACTATGTCCTGCTGTCTTCTTTTTTTCTTATAAAAACCCTACTGATTGTTCTCTGTGTTTTCGCAGATTTCTACCTGAATAGTTTGTCCCAGCTGCACTCTGCTGAGATGCAGGAGCAACTTTTGTCTTGCCTCAGCAGTGAGCCATATTCCAACTGGGAACCATGGGACAAAAAGGTAACTCACCGATTTCTCTTCTATCATTTAGCGTTGTAACTATGTGAAGTTATTGGGTCGATTTCACTGCGACGAAAATGCAGTAAAGCAGCAAAATAAAGGATATTCACTGTTTAATAAAAGCAGATGTGAGATTAGAGTTAATACAGTTAAACACTGCTAACAGTCCAGTTGTGTTCTGATAGCCTGAAGATTCATTTTGATTTTCATCTCTTCAGTTACAAGTTGTAACAAACCGGACTTGTTGTCTTTTCTCTTTGCTGAAGGACTCCGGCCGTTGGTCCCTTAGCCCAGCAGAAGACTTCAGCTCTGGTGTCTTCTCCTGCAGCAGTCAGCCAGATGTGCAGGTTTTCAGTGTAGATCTGCTAAACCAAGCACAGCAACCCCCACCGTGCTGTTTTGAAGGTTAAATAAAGCTTTAAAATG
This sequence comes from Arothron firmamentum, assembly GCA_016586285.1. Classification (NCBI taxonomy): domain Eukaryota; kingdom Metazoa; phylum Chordata; class Actinopteri; order Tetraodontiformes; family Tetraodontidae; genus Arothron; species Arothron firmamentum. Next base: position 314,391 of record BJFM01001335.1, read on the forward strand.
ATGCAATAAAAGGCATATAAGGCTTTCTAACATAAGTATTTCTCTTCTTAGGGGTAGATGTCTGCATCAGAGACTTCAACAGAAAAAGCATCCGGATCAGAGAGGCACGTCGGGTAAAGGTCGGCCACATAGCCACTGGAATCAGTGATCAGGTGAGACCTAGAAGATTCATTCGCTCATGGCAGTTCGTTCTTATGCGTTTTAAGTTCTTCTGATTGTCTGTTTAATGATCTTTTTAGATCTCAGAGAGGGTGTTCACATTGGAAACCCTGCAGGGCCAGCATGTTGCTCATGATGACGAAGTGCATGAGTCTGGGCTTGAGCTCTTCTGTGTTCCAGCTCCAGACTACAGCTCTGCCTGGAGGTGGAGGATCAGGGACGGGCTGCTGGAGACGAGATAAAGGCTGCACCTCTTCTCTCATTGGCTCTTGTGCCTTTCTAATCATTGTTCATGTACCTCTTTCCTGTTGTCTTAATGTTTGAGGACCATGCTTTAATGCAGGCCCCTACAGCACTTTTCAGCAACTCATTTTATTTTTGGAAAAAATTGCTCTATTGCTTCTTGTTTTTAAAATGTTTCTCATAGCTCAATGTGAAATTTGCATGTGACTTATTGCAGAAATATTAAACAATACCTCCAACCTTAACACTTTGATAAAAATGTGCTCCGATTGACCTCCAATCTTTGACACCAATTAAGTCATTCATTTCCAAAGAATGACTGATGAAATATACTCCCTTTCTTTGAGTATTTAAACATATCCAGAAACACAGAGCATAAGGATTTATTTTCATGTTACAACATACAAGATCACAGCAAAAACATTTTCAGGGAAACTGGAAACTCATTTCAGCTTTACAAATGTGATAGAAAAGGTGAAAAATTTGAGAATATCAAAGTGATCTCATAGTAATAAAAAACACCAAGGCACTGACAAACAGAAATGTATAAAAAAACATTTCCCATGTAGATTGCTGTTTGAATTGCTCACATACAGTACTTTAAAGATGTGTGAAGTGAGGTAAGTATCTGTGAGCAACCCAGGGTTTTGTCAGCAGTGCAACAACCTGCACATCACAGCAGTAATGAATTACAAAAGACTGTTGCCAAGTCAAATTCCTTTTTTTTTTTTTTTTTTTTTTTTTTTTTAAAGTAGGGGTGTTTTACAATGCTGGTTAAAATCCCCCACATAGGTAGATGGTCACATTTTCACAAGAGATAAATTTAAATTTAGTTTATGCTTGCTCTAGACCAAAATGAGTGAAATGAGATGGAGTCGTTTTCAATGGGAGAAATCACTTAAGCTCAACTATCGGATAGGTTTATGTACATCAGGCTTTGAAGATTTACAAGACCTCAACTTGATGCAGCCATCTTCCAACACTAGATCTGCACTGTAAACAGTAACAAATACATTAAGATGGCTTCTAAAGCATCAAGACATCATGTTAAGATGGAGAGTGGGAGGATCAGAAAAGCAGATCAGAATAAAAGGTGATGAAATCAATAAGGAAAGGAAAGTAAGCTTCTCCGGTTCATGCATTGTTCAGGATGGAAAACAAAATACGTAAAAAGTAAAAAATAAATTACATAAAATGCATTAGCTGTTCAAGTCTAACAAACTCTTCGCCTAATCCCCCAACTTTCTGCATGTTATATTGCAAGAGACATTTCATCAGTGGCAAGAACATTATGATACGCTGTTAATGCATCCAGTACGCCATTTAATCCATGAACAATGAAATTAAAGCAAGAAGAATATCTCTTTTTGTCCAACCTGTACAGTTTGCCTCAACTTCTTTCTGTTCTCTCTCTCTCTCATTGGTGTCCCAGTCCCCTGTTCAGACATTTGGTCTTCACAGACCTCTCACATCTTGCGAATCACGAGAACAGTAGTGAGGACACCAGCCAAGAAAACACCTACTGTCTGCCATGTCGGTGTACCAAAGTAAGAGCGTATACCCTCCTTTAAAAACAAAAGACCGAAAAAGCAATCAACACACCAGTTTAACACAAATCATAGCAACCACCACATGCATTTAATAATGATAAAGAGCTTGTCAGCTTAGATAGTTCCTTACCCATCCACCCTGCTCTCTGATCCAGTTGACCACATGTTCCTGGAGGTAGTCCATGGTCCAGCTAATTATGGTTCTAATGATATCAGGAACGTGGGTCACAAGTGCCTGCATGAATTATATTATTCAAGAGTTAAAACACAAATGTTGTTTAAAGCATACAACAAGTGTTGTTTAAAGCGTGCAACAAAGTTCATTAACTCACTTTGATGACAAGGCGACAGGCAAAGTAGAATAGTGCAACAACCCTGCCCCAGTTGAACTTTCCATCTGAAAAGATCTCAAGAGCAACCTTCATAAACATGTCCTTTGTGGGTTTGAGTGCAGAATCATTTATCATCCTGAAGGAAACAACAATCACAATTAAGATAAGATACCAACACTGCTCTTCCTTCTAACTCACATTTCACAGAGCAGCAATTTAAATTTAAAATGGACCACCTTTGGAGCTCCATATTGCTATCCAGCTCATCACCAATCTTCTGTAGATAGCTGGCAAGTTTCTTGTGGTTTGGGTGACAGAGTTCTCCTCCACCGAGCTGAGCCCTTGTCACAACAGCATCGCTTTCTCCACGTCGTTGAACGCGCTCAAAAATAAAACTGCACAAGAAAAGAAAGCAGAAGTAATTATTCTGATCTTGCTGAAACCTACTCATTAAAACAACTGTAAATTGCGTAGTATATACTCACTCTCTCAACAAAAGAGACCCAACTTCCACTATCTGATCGTTAGAATTTCCTGGAAAATAAAAGTCCAAAGTATCATTACTCAATAACTGAAGACAGTTTTCCTTCATTTCGATTTATAACAGACATACCTTGCGTTTGAGTTAAATGAGTCTTATCTTTTGTGTTAAACTATTAAAAGTACATACTGGTCTGCCTTGAATATGTATATACACGTAGATATACACCCATAAGAGTCTGCTTTTTTGAGGTATTACGTATTTAATTTGGTATACTTTCGCTTAAGTTAGCAAAAACACAAAAGTTAGGAAGGCGGCTATTGAGCTAACTAGGAGTCCTCAGGTTTGAAGTGCTAATCGCTTGCTAACATGAGGCTAATGTTATGCTATTTTTTCAACCAGATTTCAGATGTTACTGCTCAAAAGTACACCCGTTAAAAGCATCTTGAAACAGGGCAGTTGTTAAACTTATTAGATAATCTCTGTACACAAGGCCAGTGGTCATAATGACACAACAATTTATTTATTCAATATTAGAATGTTAGCCCAAACCTTGATCGCCTCCTCCTGGGTGCGATGCCATCTTGTTCTCTGCTATTGCTTCCGGACAATCATGTGACAAGACTGTTTTAATAAAATAAACGTATGCTTTACTCCTTTGACCGCCGACGCCTATACGAGTCCAGATGGGTTGCCTGACTGCACTAGTATGAGCATAATGCCAAAACAAGTGGCAGTGACATCATCGAGAGCTGACTGCGCTGCGTTGAAGTGACGCTCACTAAGGTCTCTTACTAAAAGTAAACTGGATTATGACACTTACCTAAAGAAAAAATGAATATGCAACGTTAAGATACTAGACATTGCGTTCGAGTTATAAATATATTTTAAAGTTGTTTTTCGGAAGCCTCGCCTTTTTAGTCGTCATTTCCGGCATCTAGTGATCTTCCGGCCGTCGCGCGCATTCGAAGGCCTCTTTACGACTCGGCTGGCAAAGATGGCGGATGCACAAGTATGTCAAAGAAAGCGGCGTGGTGTATTTAAATCGACGTTTTAATATGTTAATAAATATGTTTCTTTATATATATTGGATTTATGCTTTTATGTTTTGACTGTACGTTGTCATGGGCGGATTCAGTTCGTCTAAAAGCTTTTTTTCGTGACTTGAGTTGTTGCCCTCGTATCTTCCTCGTGTACCGATGAGCTAACTGTAATGCTAACATTGTTAGCTTAGTTCGGATCAAGAGCATTTGCCCATAATGGCCATTAAACTATGAGCAACAGAACTGTTGCAAACTCATCGAAGCTGTCACCTGTATTTTTGCTTATCATCATAACCACAAGTCGACATTTGTTTCATTTAGAACAATACAATTTGCAACGTGCTGCCTCGGCCGTATCAGGATTTCCTTTTGAAGCGTGTCAACGCCTTGTTCTTAAAAACTTCCATAACATCATGATTTTTCTCTTTTGCAGACCGAGCGGTCTTACCAGAAACAGCCCACCATATTCCAGAACAAGAAGCGTGTTCTGGCAACTGATGGTGGCAAGGAAGCCAAGGAAAAGCTCCCCCGATACCACAAGAGTGTTGGTCTTGGCTTCAAGACCCCAAGAGAGGTGAAAATGAATCGGTTATACTACTGAATAGTTGGCACTGTTTTAGCTTTAGCCCACATCCATATACTTAATCTGCAAATGATGTCTTTCTCACGATGGTCTTCCTAACCATAGGGTTCTGACGACACTGCCTAATGGCAATACTGATGCAACCAGTATTTAGAAGATTGACCACGATATGCAGCTGTGCAACATTGACATGTTATCCTTTGTTTTCACCAGGCTATCGAAGGCACTTACATTGACAAGAAATGCCCCTTCACTGGAAATGTCTCCATTCGTGGCCGTATCCTCTCTGGTCAGTTCAACACTCTGTTTGAATGCTACAGTGATTCTCCATCAATTTGTTCCCATTTTAGTATCACCCCTGCTTTAGCTATACCAATGCAACTCTTATAATAATTATAATTCATCTGTCGTTCTTAATGTTGCTAGTCATGACTGTATAAGTCATGTCATGACTGTATAACAAAACTGCCCACTATAAATCCCATGACAAACTTGATGGTTAGATTGCTGTTATTTCTTGTCGCTACCCTGCAAATGATGTTTTATCACGATGGTCTTCCAAACCCTCTGGGTTCTGAGGATACTGCCTAATGGCAATACTGATGTAGTAAAGTGACAGCTGTTGATGTCAGTCTGTGTGTTTAAATCTTTAATGTGAGTTAACACAGACTGATGTTGGTCTGCAGGTGTGGTGACCAAAATGAAGATGCAGAGAACAATTGTAATCAGACGTGACTACCTGCATTACATCCGCAAGTACAACCGCTTTGAGAAGAGGCACAAGAACATGTCTGTCCATCTTTCACCTTGCTTCAGGTAATTGCCCATTTAATTGATACATTGTGGTATAGTAAAGATACAAGTATTTTAAAGATGATAGTATGTCCAATGCGAATTTTTAGGGTTATCCTTTGGAGATCCTAAGTTTTAGTCTTGGTTGATTGATTTAATTTGCTGCAAGTGATGTCTTTCTCACGATGGTCTTCCAAGCTCAAGATGCTCTGACGACACTGCCTTTGGCAAACTCTGATGCAGCTTCATATCTCAAGCATTGTCCTAGTCAGGAACTGTGCTGTCACAATAACTGAACCTACTTTTTCCTTCTGCAGAGATGTCACAGTTGGAGACATTGTGACTGTTGGAGAGTGCCGACCGCTCAGCAAAACTGTGAGGTTCAACGTGCTCAAAGTAACAAAAGCTGCTGGAGCCAAGAAGCAGTTCCAGAAGTTTTAGATGTCTTTGACCAGGAAAGCTGCATTTGGCTAACTTGATTCATTGGCAAATAAAGAAATGTTGAAATTTCCCTTTTGTTCTGATTGATTTGGGACTTTTCATGGTAAATGTGAATGTTTTTCGTATTTGTCAGACACAAGAAAATCTAAATACTTCAGCTCTGACTTCAGTCATCCATGTAAAACTGGATATCAGAATTTGAGAAATGTTTGGATCATGTGATGCCATGTCATCCTCTTTGTCGTGCTCTCAACTCATTGATTTAGATACAAAATTACATGTTTAATTTACAGAAAAGTAATGTAACCAGAAACAGATGGCGAGTTAAAGAAGAAATGGATGCAGACCCTTCAGGATCATTTGCCCTGCAGAGAATTTGCACCTATGTTGTTGGTAAGATTCCTTGAGATGATTATGTGCATCAAATTAGAACATAAAAATTTTCAGGGATACTGTGATGAGTACGCTATGAATTGGTACTTTGGCAGTGTGGACACAGCTCTGCAATATTGAACCATTACTACAATATTCCAGATTTCTGAGACACCGAATTTCAGAATGTCACAATTTGGCCAGAATTACTGAAAGAAATGTTTTTGATGACAATTAATTTATTCTCACGCACTATTGGAGTTGACTGCAGAAGCGGTTTAGATGTTTGTTCTAAAATGTGTCCAGCAGATGGCGACAGAGACTTCAAAAAGGAATCAGCCTGGACCCCGAGCTTCGCCTCCTGCCTGCTCAGTGTTCCAGCAGAGGTGATGCTGCAGATGTTTTTTAAATGGGAAATATAAGACAGGATAATGCTTAATATAAGATCAGCAATGAAAGTAGTTGCATAATTTAATGATTGGCTAGATGGAAATAAGCCTGGAACATTGTTTAAAAGTAAACATGTTCCTCAGTTGGGGTTTTCAATTTCAGCTTTTACCATACTGACAATAACCCAGGCTTTTTTCCACCCATTTTGCAATATTTACCTCATCAGCTACAAATTGCCTTCCTTGGGGTTTTCCCAGCTCCCTCTGTCCATGGATGCAGTAGACTCTACCGGGGTGGGGGGGGCTCAGGATGTTCCCTGAATAACAGCCCCTCTCATGAGCAGACACCCTGGGGAGCCAGGCCGCCCAGCAGGCCACCCAGCCCACGTGAGCACAAATACATTCTCCCATAGAGGGTTTGTTTGAGGGCAGAGGTCTGATCCCTCCAAAAGCCAGAGCAGCCATAACAAACCCAGATCGCCAGTGTTAAACTACGGAGGGCCATGTTAGTGTAGTTGATACTGTCTGGCTTTTTAAAATTCTGCTTATCAGGACAGAACATCTAAAGACAAAAACACAATTAATCTGGCCATAACCTGCACCCATCTAAATCAAGGCTTGTTGGGTTTTTTTTCTTTTTTTCTTTTTTTTTCTTTATCATATTTGGGATACAGGAATAAAAATAAGCATTTCTTCCAAGAATTTTAGCTCTCTTGACCTGAATAAGCCACTTCCTCCATTCATTTGAAGGCACAAAGTAACAGTTAATACTCCTCATGGTGATGTGATCTTCAGTGATGGAGAATCCAGTCTCTCCATGTTCCATTTGGAGGCACTGCCAAAAGGTAAATGTGTTGTTTTAAGTTCTATCCATCACAGGATGATGACCCAGCCAGAACAACATGGGTTGGAGATGCTCCTCTCTGGCTCTCTGGACCTTTCTCTCCTGTCTGAGGCTATAAACACATTAGTGGAGGGTTTTCCACTTTGCCAGCATGTTTGCTCAGGGTCATGGAGCGTGCTTGCAGTCTTGTGTATCTACTGGCAGGTATGTTAACTCAGAGGGTCTTTTTTAGGAAGGTAAAACCATCACTATCAAAACAGAGAACTTCTGGTGTCACAGCAGGAACCTCGGATGGAGCTTGTAGAATTCCACACCCATGTACGGGCTGCTGATGTTCTTAAGTTAAACACTTCAGTGTCCTCTATGTGCAGCTTCATGTTACAAAATTTTCAGATTAATTTTTCCATTGCAATATAACATCCATTAAACCACTAAAGCCATCTGAAATCCCTCATTATCCAGATAAACAGGAATACAGCTCCACTCTGGGTCAGTCCAGGGTCATTCTACACATCTGGGCATGCCATCAGCACACAGATCTGCACAAATCCAGCCAATGAGCTTCCAGCTAACGTGGGCAGCATTCTGTTGTCCCATCACACTAAATCACGATTATGGTTCCAAACATGCAGACCTGGTTTTGGACAGTTTGCTTTTAAGACTTGGCCGAGGTTGATGAAATTAGACATGGTGGATAAAGATTTGTGGCTCTCAGGTTTGAGGGTCACAGCTATCAGTGTCTGTCTGATATGCGCGGCAGCACCGTGAGCTTCTTAACTGATTTGAAGTGATTGAACAGCTGTGGCTCCTGCTCTTCATTTGCTCTCACACAGCTATTATCCCACAGACGACATGGGAATCAGATACGGTGTAAGTGTCTGTCAATCCATAACGAAAAGAGAATCTGTTCATTGACGGATCGTTTAGAAAATCCGATGGATGGAGTCCTTCATATCCAGCCACAGATGATTAAAGGTCCTCCGCCAGGCTCCTCTGCGGAGTTCACAGAAGATCCCGACAGCTTCTGACTCGACAGTGTCATGCTCGGCTGGGAGATCCGTGTCTGCTCTCGTTTTCAATTTCACACCATGTTTTCAGATGAAAGTGTGGGCCCTGTGCCGGGCTGCTGGCAGGTCACAGGACCGGGTGTCGTGCACAGCAGCACGTGTGTCGTGCGAACCATCGTGCACGGCTGTCGTCAGATCATCCCTGGGGCGTGCTCTCGCTGACTGATGGTGTCACAGTGGAGACCCCTGATCCACTCCATCCTTAAAACAACCAAGATCCGGAGTGTGCATGAAACACGTGCACTTTTCAGTTGCTGTTGGAGTTGACATGACTTAGACAAAAGTGTTTAAAGACGAAAATGCTAAAAACAGCAATCTGTGGTTTAAAAGCTCTGGGCATGAATGAATGCAAAATATTCACAAATACCTAAAGTTTTTTTGAATCAAAGAGCCTCCTGCAGCCTTTAAAACAGCAACAAAGAAGAGTAAAGTGTAACAATTCTGTCTATGAAAGGTAACAGGAGAAACTCAAAGCAACGCCCCACAGCAACAGTTTGTGCTACTATCGAGCGGCTCCTCTCCTTCAGGAGGAATTCACCCCGGCAGATGGCGGGGCCGAGTCCCCCGAGGCCCCGGGCAACGCTACACCCTGGGACCCGGATACCTAATCGTGTCCTGTTGAGCCTCTCACCTGCTGCTCCACCGCTCACAATGTTATCTCATCTCTCTGACCTATTGTGGGTCCCATCGATGATAATGACGGTTGAGAGACCCACGCAGCGCTGCAGCAGAGACTCACTCCCCCCGGAGAGGGCCCGGGATCATGGGAAACTTCAGAGTAATCGATCTCAAGATCAAGCCTCCTGTGGCAGATCACGTTTCTTACGGCTACCTGCAGAAAGCTTAGATTTAAAGCACTGATTGCTTTGATATTCAGCACAGATTATTCCCAGAGCTTTTGCAAATTAGGTGTGGTTGATCACTTTACCTCTTTGGCCTCATACAGGAAATCCATATAGGGTAGCTTTCATATATATAGGTCCAATACTAAAGGAACACTAACATACAAAAGTGTTTATTTAAGTTCTCTGGAGTTTTTCTGTGTCATTTACACTAAGTCTCCAAACACACACACTCTCAGACTGTAGATATTCCCATGCAAACCTCAGTGTTGTAAAGAAAGTTGTTATTGTGGTCTTTTTTTTTTTTTTCTTTCTGTTTTAATTTCACTTTATTGTTTTCCCTGAGAAAGCAGCACGCAGGTCCTCGGTGACCTGGGTTCCCAGCGTCCCACTCGGACACTGTCACACTGGCCCAATTCTCACCGGCTCGTTAACAAAGCATTCGTTGCTCGATTAAAGTGCAGCTCTTTCCACACGCACCGAAAAGACTCCCCATCAGAGCAGCATCCTCTGAAAATGTGCACAATGATTTTTTTTCTTGTTTGTGTGACTCTCCTAACACACACAGAATGGGCTCGTGGGTAAAGACATCTAGCTCAGGAAGAAATACTCACAGATGAAGTACTTTCTTTCAATTCATGCCTTATTAATTTCATTCTCCAACTTCCTTCCTTACCCCAATGTTTTCCATATGCCTAATGTCCTTCTGGATCAGGGCCAGTGTTTCTGGAGGAGCAATGACCACGCTAACATCTGAGACGGATTCTTTGAAACTAGCAGGTACAAACTTAACTTTTTCTGGGCACCTTCTTTTGCATCCTAAATGTGAATGTGATAAATCTGACCTGTAGATTAAATATAAAATCTCAACTCCTTGCCCTCATCCCAGTTATTTCTTTCAGACAGTTTTTACAAACTTAGGCTCATTCAACCAAACTAGAGCTCTTTTAAAGCATGAACATTATTGTTTTTCTTCCTTTTTTTAAATTTTCCTGTTCCATAAAGCATGTACAGCACATATCATCAAAACATGTATTTTGTGTCTGTGTCTTGAAAACACAAAAGGGAGGAAGTCAAGAGAGTTTCACTATTATCTGTTTTAAGCGTGTATGGAGAGACAAGAGGAGGATCTCCTTGCCTCGGTAATTTGTGACTGAAGAGAGAACAAAAGAGATGAAATGGAAGGAGCACACCCGGTAACTGTGTGCAGTTCAAACTGTGTTTCCTTTGTTGTTGCTCAGAAGACACACATCCATAACCAGGTGGGGGACTCTTCTTCTTCTTCTTCTTCTTCACACAATATTATGTTACTGTTCTTGATTCTTCTAGTTTTAACTGAATTGTTGTCATTAAGGTTTCAAAAGAAGGTTAAAACAGGTTGATATCACCATCACACATTTTTATGCAAAAAATCAACAGAGAAATTGATTCACACAGAGGTCACGACCTCTGCCGTGCCCAGTGGAAGCTGTGGCCCCCGCCGAACTGCAATTTTTGCCTGTAAAATTAGGAAAGGGGACATTCGTCCCTGAGAAACGAGCTCGGCTCGCCTCACTTATTAGAGGAGACGCCGCCGCCGCAGAGCCGATAACCTCGTGCCACGAGCGCTTGACTGCCAAAATATCTCGGTTTCACCATCGTGTGGAAAACACGCTTGAGATAACAGCAAATCCCAAACATTTGCCCAAAGAAAAACAAATTCTGCATTTTTCGACCATTAAAGCGAAAAGCACATCTCCGTATCTTCAGATCTTCGGAGACCACCACAATTCAAAGGCTGGAAACTCTGACCACGGTTTGTCCCCTGGAGACAACGAGGCCTTTAGAAATATTAATAAAAGCATATCAGCCGCATGAAGGCTAATTCCAGCAGAATATTATGTCTTTCTGCTTCAAACTCTTCTCATGCAGCTAGCTAATCTTTTAGCATGCAGACTTGATGATCCACGCGCAGATTTTCTTTATGTTGCTGGTGAGCTGAGAACTCATTGAATGGCAACAGATGACCTCAGCCCTTGTGTGTGAACGCAACAAAAGTACCAGATCTGGCGGGCTCCGGTTCATCCAAAAGCTACATCCTGCGCTCCATCAATAACAGCAGAATCGATTTGTTTGCTTTTCACTTATCATGTGGGAAAAACAGTGACTTGGCTCCTGGTGGAACCGCTGCTCCGCGTCTCAGCGAGGTGGCCCCAACATAAACAGGGATCTGTGGAGCAGGGGTAAACTTCCTTTGCCTGCACTGCTGCACACACTTCCTGAGGGGATAGAGCGATGCATCGAATGACAGCCCTGATCTTCCAAAATGTGTTACATAATTCTAGAAAAATGACCCAAATTAGCGACCCGGACCTGATAAAGTGACTTACATCTGAGTCATTGTGTTATTTCATGTGAAAACTAAGTGTTGGTTACTGGGAAACACTGAGGTGATGATTGAGATGTAACCGAAGCACTTTGGAGACCTGAAAAAAAAAACCTAGTCAAAGGACCGTTTCAAAATAAAATACTGTGTTGCAGAGAATCCATATGTGCTAAACAGTCTACCTAGTCTCATTCTTCCTTTAATGCTGCTGTGTCTGGGTCATAGATGACTTTCCTCAAACGATCTCTAAGAGGTTTTCTGAGAAGCCGGCCTGTTTCTTTTTTGTCATGGTGAAAGTGGATTATGAGGCTGATTTTACTAATTCAGTGTGCTCCACAGCTTATTTTTGATTTCCTGCTCCATGACTGCTGATTCATATCTCCTGTGGCGACGGCCCAACTGCAACAAACCATCTCGACAACAAGAGGCCCTAATCGCTGCACCCTGAGAAATGTTCGAGCCTGTCTGAGCAGTCATAGCCCCAAATAATTTGAGCCATAATTGGAGAACAGTAGATGTGTGTGTGTTTGTGGCCCGGAGGGAGTCCCACCCAGGGCGAGCGGAGGAAACTGTGCAGATGGAGGTCAGAGTTGGGCTGCTCGCATCCTACTCCGTGTTTGTCCTGTTTTTCCAATCTCCGCCGACACACTGACGGGCTCGAGGATGATGCTCTCTTCCTTCTGAAGACATTTTACATTTGATATTTAAGAGCAGTCTGGGATATAAACTGCAGCCAGATGAAAAACACAAATCTAGTCAAAAGCGTATGATCACACACGCTTTAGTCCTAAACGCTTTTGTCATGTTCACATGACCCTATATGCAACATTACATCATGGACTGGAAATGTGAAGGTTCCCTCAGGCCTCCCAGTCAACCTCCGTCCATACGTGAACCTTCGTCCATATATAACATCCCTGAGTTCATTTGTTTCCAGGCTGCTGCTGAATCTGAGCTGAAGTTGGCCGATCAGCTGTTGTTCATAGCTTTTGCTTAGATGTTAAATATATCTGAGCAGATATATTCAGTGGCCTCTGCTCCACTTTCTTTATGACTCCCTGAGTGAGAGTTGTTATTTTCATAAATGCTGCGTTTATAAATCATTCCTGTACTTGATGGTTTTCATTTAAATCCTATAAATATCCACTGGGGTATTGGATAAGACAAACAGTTCAAAGTGAAACAATGGGGAGCCTTCCTGGAGATGTGACTGTATTTGGGGCTCTGAGGTCATGGCGAGCCGCTCGGGGACACACGAAGCCGCCACGATGACTTGGGAAATCAGGAGCTTTTCCGCCCGAGTCACAGAGACAAAGAGATGTCAGAGACCCCGTCCCGCTAATCAGAGGGAGCGGAAAGGATCCTCCCCTCACCTTTGCTCCGGCGGTGAAGTGAAGTTTCCATATTTGTGTTGGCTCCTGGAGGGACGCAGATACCTGTGTCTGTTTTGGCTGAACACAGTGACACCCTGTGTTTATCTGCCAGGTTCCCTTTTGTCCTTTTTGGCCAGCCCCACCACCACAGAACAGCCAAAACATCCACACGTTCCCTGACCTGCAGCCCGTTTGAGAGCCTGTTCAATGAGTTCAGGTGCTTTTGAGGACGTGCAAATATCTTTAAATGCTGTGCTGGGGGACCTCTGCTCTCCGCGGCTGCTCCTTCAGCTTCTTCAACAGCAGCTCCGTGAAAAGACGACCTGAGACTCTGAGACCTTTGCAAACACGATGTGGGCGTTTGGCTGAAGGCGCGTATCCAGGCTGCATCTGACCTGCGCTCGCTTCCAGTCAGCTGAAGTTCAAAGTTTTGCACGGCCTCCCCCTCTTTCATTCACCCACACCATCTTGACCTTGGGCTTTGACCCCGGTAATGTTATACAAATGTCATGCGTCATGGGAGCGACGGCTCTCACAAGGGGAGGTCGAAAAGAGTGCCCATTGTATGAGGACGGGGGCTACAGGAACAATGGTTTTTCACAGACGGGGGCAGCGAGAGTAAAATGCCTTTACTGGGAATTGTTTTGTCTTCCACTTGCAAACTCATCCTCAAAGTTCCTCTGCAAGAACATTGTGTCCTAAGAAAGAAGTAAAGTCCTCTGTGATGCTGTAAGGTGTGTCTTTTTCATTCGTTCTCGAAATTTTGAGATAGCAGCTCATCAAAGCTGCTAGTAACACATTCAGCTAAGAGATAAACACCTCGTTTGCAGTTTTTCCATGTTTGATTTGTCTCATCACAATCACTTTACTATCTGCGAGTGTTTTACAGCCTGTTGATAAGGCCAGTTTGATCAGAGGCGAGTGGAAAGTGAAATTCCTCTGCAGCGTCACCTCAAAGGAGCCACCGTCCAGCTGCAGTAGCAGAGCAAACAAGCTGTGCCTTTCATCTCTTTGATTTCTGCCGCTCGCCGTCGCTTTGAAGCGCCGCTGCTCACCCCGACACTGGCTTCCTGCAACAGTCCCAGTTTAGCGCCCCCAGTATAGAACTGGGAGCGTGTGGTTTACAAAAAACTAAGAGAAGATGATGGAGGGAGTTTACTCACGGCATTAAACAGATACTTCAACTAGTTCTGACAAATATTTGAAATAAACACGGTCTATTTAAAAAATAACCAACCAGAGATAAACGCAGAAATCGGAACAGGTGGCGTGTTGCAGCTGCAGCGCAGAAGATTCAGCACATCTGGAGATAGTTCAGCAGTTTACTGAACTCTTGGCGAACAGACAACCGCTATAAAGAACAATGGCAGATTGCGTGGACAAGGCAGGCGAGGGGTCAGTGTCAGAACGGCGAGCAGATGATCAGACAAGGAGCAGGCAGCAGGGACAGTTGCCAGGCAACCAGCCTGAACAGGCTAACAGGAGCCAGGAAGGGACACTGGAACGTCGCACGTGGCAAAGAACAATCTGGCAAATGGAGCGAGTGCGGGACTGGTGAATATATGCTGGACTGATTGCACGTGAGCACAGGCAGCTGTGTGCACAGGTGAGCTGAGTAGGTTGAGAAGGCGGGCGTGGCTGGCAGGTGAGCGTGGCGGAGGCAGGGCCAAAGAAAATGACGGAGAGCTGCATGACTGAACGGTGACAGAAATGCTGTTACCCAAACGAAGCCCAGACGTATCATTAACAGGCAGCATTACCAATTTAAGATCAAAGCTTTCAAATAATGAATTGGAAACATGCAACGTTTTCGTGAATCCATCTGTTTGTCACTTGATTTTTGACAGAATTTGCGAAGTTTGCCTCCATCGTTCAGCCAGACTGAATAAGAAACCGACAGTCACAAACAAGTTTACTGATGCCGCAGGTTGCCGTGGGGACCAGAGCAGCCTGTTGCGGCTGTGTCAGAGATCAGCCCTTTTGCCCTAAACCCATCCGTCGGTGGCGGCACTCTTTCCCTGGGGGATTTCACACACAACATCTGCCCCCCCCCCCCCC